>JABUQX010074588.1:0-47500 GCA_015478945.1 Trachelipus rathkii | reverse complement strand
ATTATTCAATCATCCTAGATTGTACACGAGATGTCGCTCGGATTGAGCAGCTGTCTATCATACTACGGACCACAAATAAGGACACAGCTGAAATTGAAGAACATTTTGTAGAGTTTATGGCAGTAGAAAAAACTACTGGTGAAAGCTTAGCTGATCAGATAGTTAATAAATTAGAGGAACTAGGTTTGTCTCTTGATAACTGTAGGGGGCAAGGCTATGATAATGGAGCTAATATGCGTGGAGATAAAAATGGTGTGCAAAGAAGAATTCTGAACATGAACTCCCGCGCATTCTTTGTGCCCTGTGGAAGCCACAGCTGGAATTTAGTGCTGGGTGATGCCGCTTCTTCATGTGTTCAGGCTCAGACATTTTTTGGTCTCTTACAGAGACTCTATACTATTTTCTCTTGCTCGAGCGAGAGATGGGGCATTTTGAAGTCACATGTTGACATTTCCCTAAAACCTCTCTCAGAAACCAGATGGGAGTGTAGAATTGAATCTGTAAAAGCTGTGAGGTACCAGCTAAATAGTGTTTGTGATGCTTTATCCAACCTGTGTGAACATACCACAGACTGTGGGTTGATTAGTGAATGTCAGTCATTAGAAAACGAGATAACGACATACGAATTTGTAGTGTCTTTGGTTGTATGGTATGATATACTTATCAAAATACATACCATAAGTAAGGTATGGCAAAGTAAATATATGCATTTGGATGTAGCAGTTAAGCATCTCCAAGCATTTATTAATTGGTTAGATGAGTACCGCCAGAGTGGATTCGCCTCGGCACTGGTAACAGCCAGAGAGATAGCTGAAGAAGTGGGAATTGACAGGAATTTCAAGCACATTAGGAGAAGACGAAAAATTTTTTTGTTCTCCTATGAACTAAAAGACGATGTTCCCGAACTCTCACCTGAAGAATATTTCAAAATAAATTATTTTTTGGTCATAGTCGATGCAGTGCGAATGAGTTGTCATCCAAGATTTGAAGCTCTAAAATCACATGAAAATACGTTTGGATTTATATATCACATTAATGACCTCATGCAGATGAATGATGAACTTTTGATGAAAAAAATGTATAAGATTTTTGGAAGTTTCTTTAGCAAAGGGGAACACCATGATATTGAAGCTATAGAGCTCTGTGAAGAGCTCAGAATGTTTTCACGAGCTTATGACGGGGAAAAAGACGATATACTATCAGTTCTTAAATACATGGCCAAAAACGGGTTGTGTGATGTCTATCCAAACATTTATGTTACTTTAAGAATAATAGCTACTATTCCAGTTACTGTAGCCTCTGCAGAGAGAAGCTTCTCGAAATTGAAGCTCATCAAAACTTACTTGAGAAACACCATGACTCAAGACCGGCTATCTGCACTGGCTCTTCTCTCAATAGAAAAAGACTTGGCGACGACTTTAGATTTTGATGACCTAATTAGGGACTTTAGCTGCAAGAAAAGTCGCAGAGTTATTTTTTAAGGTAGGCAATATATTCTTATTTATATATATATATATATATATATATATATATTTATATATATATATATATATATATATATATACTATATATATATATATATATATATAATATATAATATATATAATATGTTATATAAATATATATATATATAATTATATATATATATTATATATATATATATAATCTATTTATATATATATATATATATATATATATATTATATATATTATATACTATATAATATATATATTTATATATATTATGTATATATATATTCTATGTATATAATATATATATTATATATATATATATATATATATATATATATATATATATATATTATATATATATAATAATATATAGATATATATTATATCTATATATATATATATATATATAATATATATATATATATATATATATATATATATTCCCATTACAATGTCCAGGGTTTGAACCAAGTTTGTTATTGTGCAGATTTTAATGTTTTATATACTTGTGTATGTTTTCTATTAAAACACCGCCCAGGGCCCCGCAAAGCCATTGCCGCCCCGGGCCCCGCAAAGTCTAGAGCCGCCACTGATGAGAGACCTCTGAGACCCCTTCCATGCGCCGATGTTTTCCATTCACCTCTCTCTGAAGTGCAAGAAGTGTTTTGCAGTAAGGGGTGGGGATGGGGATCGTCGAATTAAGCTTCATTTCGGAACTAGAATCTATTTCATCCGGTATCCTTTAGGGAATGCTATGATAGGAAACTCGAAAGAAGAGTTGAGAGAGGATTCGGAAGAGCTGGAATAATCTAGAAACTATCAGAGGGTTGGTTGATGGGTTCGACAGCTGTAGTTGATTGGGCACAATTCATTGATGTCGATGGTTTTGTCTCGATAATTGAACTGCAGAGAAGTCTCTTCTGAGTTGCATTTTTTTTACAGCTGGGGTCGATGTTTCCTGCTTTAAGAATTTGGTGCCTAATCTATTGTTTCTGCTCAAGGACATCTGTTTCAGGAGTAGGAGCAATGGTGGGAGACAAAGTACAGGATATAGGCAGGCCTCTTACGTGGGTCTGGCGAACTCATCAGGAGGATAGGGAGTAGAGTTTCTCAGCAGGAAGTGCTCTCCAAGCTTTGTGGTGGTTGAGTAATCTTAGTTTCGTTGTTGGTGGTTGAGAACCAGTGCTTGTGGTAGGGCTGTTGACTGCATCTTGGGATGCTTTTAGACTATTTGAGTAGTCGGTAATATAGGCGATGCAGGCGGGCAGGTTGCAGCAACTACGTGAGTCCCACTGGATTTGGTGGGTGGAGTTCTACTGGAACAGGGTTATGTCGGTGGGTTGACACGTGGAGTAAGGGGAGCTGCTGCAATTGTAGCGTAGGATTGCCTTTGTCTTGTAGGATATTTGCCTTTTATGGGCTCAATTTTTGTATGACACATAACTACAAAACCTCCTCTTCAAACAGGTAAGACGGGCATTTTAGGAAAGAGGCACTTTGGGGTCCCCCACAGATTTTGCAGTGTGGGGTGTATAAACAGGGAATAAACAGATGTCACGCGGTCCCCTACAGTATTTTCGAAGGTCCCCTACGTGATTTTCCGGGAATGACAACAGCTGGCATTTTCAAGCATGTCTATGTCGGGGAATAAACGGAGAACACTTTAGCTTGTACCCTATTTCTATCTTGTAGGTGAAAAGGGGTGTTAAAGTCACAGGCAAGCAAAGATTTGGTGTGTCACGCGAGTCTCGAGTGGGGGGAACCTGTAATACATTTACAAATCAGGCAGTCTATTTGTCTTTTTGGAGATGGCTTAAATGAAAGCAATGTCTTCATTTTTCTGCAAGGGGGAATAAATAATGCCATTGGATGTTTTTTTTAACTTCGTGGAACTTTTGAATTCATAGTAGTAGCATTGAAACGAGAAGGAACCCGCTTTCTGCATTAATGTGATGGGAGGGTCTTCAACTCCAAAAATATTTTCAACGTATGCCGCTCACTGATGGCTTACTATGGTAAGGGAAAACAATCTCTGATGGGGAAGTTGAAAGGGGCAGTCAGTGATTCCCCGAGGTGCTGTAAAGTGAGAAAATCTAATGCTTGAAGACTGTCAATGATCATGCAGGTGGGTGACTTATGAAGACTGGAGCAATCTGAGTTAGGATGAAGATTACCTTCTGGGTCCCTTTTCATGACGCGCCTGCAGGAACGCTTGGAGGCGTATACAGTGTTTCGCGTTGAAGCGGTTTTCCATTCACCTCTCTAGACAGCGTAAGTTATAAAACTGAGTCGTCGTCATACCAAGCTTTCAATTTTGGGAAGCTGGAAATCTATTTTCACGCCGGTCGGGTATAAAATCCTTTTAGAGAGTGCTGTAAATATTAAATCTCTGTAATACGTTGGGGGAGATTCGAGAAACTGAATAACATCTCAACAAGCTATTAAAGGTTTGTTGGTGGGGTTGTTTCGATAGATGTGGTTGATTGGGCAAAATCTATTGTTGTAGATGGTTTTTTTGTCTCTGGAAATAGACGCATTTTTTATACAGGGGGTTGGAGGTGTTCTGGGCTTTATGATACAAAGATTTTATATTTTCGCGAATACTCGTGGGCTTGGTGCCTAATCTTTTGTTTCTGCTCATGGACATCCGGCTTAGTAGGAGCAATGCTGGGGGACGGATTAGTGGACATAGACGAAGGACTCTTACGTGTGCTTGGCAAACTAATTGGGAGGGTAGGGGGCAGAGTTTTTCGGCATGAAATGCTCTCCAAGTTTTGTGGTGGGTGAGTAAACTTAGTTTCAGAGAGAGGCTGAAAACCAGTACTCGGGGTAGGGTTATTGACGGCATCTTGGGGAGGAAATTGGATCTAGGGCTGCTTTTGGACTATTTGAATAGTCGGTAATATAGGCGAGCAGATTGTAGTAACTTCACGAGTCTCACTGGGATTGTGGGGCAGAGCTCTACTAGAATGGAGTTGTGTCGGTGGGTCGAAACGCGGGGGCCGGAGGAGCTGCTGCAATTGTAGCGTAGGATTGCTTTTGCCTTGTAAGATATTTATCTTTGAGCTGGTGTATGGAATTTCTCTTGCTCAATTTTTGTATGGTGCATAGCTCCAAAACCTCCTATTCAAACAGGCAAGACGGGCATTTTAGGGAAGAGGAACTATGGGGTCCCCCACAGTTTTTGCAGTGTGGAGTGTTTACATAGGGGATGTGAAATTCTTCTCCACAAACAGCGCAGTATTTTCGGGGATGACCAGACCGCTGGCACTTAAAGCAGCGTCTGAGGCGGAAAATAAACGTGCGAACACTGTAGCTTGTAAACCCTATTTCCATCTTTGGAGGTGGAAAAGGAAATGTTAAAGGTCAGCAGTAAGCGAAGATTTGGGGTGCCAAGTGTCTCAACGTGGGGGAAATATGTATATATTAGGAACGGCAAATCTTTTCTGTTAGAGATTTCTTAGAATGACAGCAATGTCTTCGTTTTTCTGCTCCAGAGAATAAATAGTGCTTAAGATGTGTTTATTTCATAAGGGGTGTCAATAAGAGGGATATCTCCAAGAGACGTTAATGATGATGATAAAATGGAACTTTGATTCCGGGTACGACTTTGAACGAAGAGAAACCAGTTTCTCATTAATGTAATTCCCTAAAGCTTTTTCAGGTGCATCGCGCCATAAGAATGATAGGGTTCTATGGTCGGTTAGAGCTTTGGAGGTGGTGGATCGCAGTAATACAAAGTAATGCATTGGGAAAGATGTATCAGCTGGCCGTTCCGGGGGGGAGGGGGGCAGCATATGGAGCAAACTAATGAGAACGACTATGACGCGAGGCACCATTTTGGGGTTGCTCCAACAGTTTGGGCACCTGGGATGTCAAGGGCGTGCCAGGCGACGTATCGAGGAAGTAGGCGGGGGGCTTTTTCAAATCGTAGTCCATTAGACATAGCAGTTTCAATACCAGAAGTATCTTTCTTTTCGAGGCGAACTTAGAGCAGCTTTCATAATATATTGAATCATAAGATTGGGTCCTCCTCAAGGGCATCGAAGTTGCAAAGCCAAGAACATAAGAATCAAAACCCCTGCGGGGAATACATATATATATATATATATATATAGTATATATTATATATATGATATATATATATATATATATATATATATATATATATATATATATATATATATATATATATATAATATATATAATATTTATATATATATAGTATATTATATATATATTAGAGAGATAGAGATGGAGATAGAGAGAGAGAGAGGAGAGGCAGAGAGAGAGAGAGAGAAGAGATGAGAGAGAGAGGAGAGAAGAGAGAGCAGAGAGGAGAGAGAGAGAGAGAAGAGAGAGAGAGAGAGAGAGAGGAGAGAGAGAGAGAGAGAGAGGATAGGAGAGAGATGAGAGAGAGAGAGAGAGAGAGAGGAGAGAGAGAGGGAGAGAAGAGAGAGAGAGAGAGAGGAGATGAGAGGAGAGAGAGAGAGAGAAGGAGGAGAGAGAGAGGAGGAGGATGAGGAGAGAGAGAGAGAGAGAGTAAGAGAGAGAGAGAGAGAGAGAGAGGAGAGAGAGGAGAGAGAGAGAGAGGAAGAGAGAGAGAGAGAGAGAGAGAGAGAGGAGAAGAGAGAGAGGAAGAGAGAAGAGAGAGAGAGAGAGAGAGAGAGAGAGAGAGAGAGAAGAGAGAGAGAGAGAGGAGAGGAGCAGAGAGAGAGAAGAGAGAGAGAGAGAGTAGAGAGAGAGAGAAGAGAGAGGAAGGAAGAGGAAGAGAGAGAGAAGGGAGGAACGAGTAGAGAGAGAGGAGAGATGAGAGAGAGAGAGAGAAGAGAGAGAGAGAGGGAGCGAGAGAGAGAGAGAGACGAGAGAGAGAGAGACGAGAGAGAGAGAGAGAGAGAGAGAGAGAGAGAGAGGCTTTCCCAAACTTCCAGTTTGGTTTCCGCAAAAATACCTTCAAACGCGAATCCCTTGTTAAAACTGGATCAGGACATCCGTGAAGCCTTCTCAACTGGCGAGATGGTTCTTGGTGTCTTTTTTGACCTTGAAATGGCTTATGACACAACGTAGAGAACTGTGGATTCTCTGCTTAAACCTCCACTCGCAGGTTCACGAGGACAGCTTCCTCTCTTTATTAAATGCCTTCTGTCAGACAGATCCATCCAAGTTCTGTGTTCTTCAGTTTTATCATGTCATTTTACACTGGATGAAGGGGTTCCGCAGGGTAGTGTTGTAAGTGTATTATTATATGTTCTCTGATTCAATGACATCGTTACTTCTCTCCCAGCGACGGTCAATTTCCCTCTCTATGTTGATAACCTGGAGCTATATGTTGCCCGTGCTAGACTGCCATTTCTTCAAAGGGAACTTCAACTAGCTATTCAGATTATTTCACAATGGGGTAATACCCATGGATTCCATTTCTCACCCACTAAAACCCCAGTACTATTTATAAAAAAGGGAGTCGAAGAACCTGACACCTTCCTTCCGCTCCTAACCCTTATATGGTTCAACTATTCCTTTAACTTCACAAGTCAAATTTCTAATACTCATTCTAGATGACTACCTAACATATACATCCCACATTTAACGCCTGAAAACGACTTGTCATCGCGTGCTTGACCTATTACGTCATCCTCGCCTCAAAATCTTTGGTGTTGATCGCAAGTCCCTTTCACGTCTTCACACGGCCTTAACCCGATCGAAGCTGGACTATGGCTGCTTAGTATATGATTAGGACTCCCCGAATTTACTACACCCGTTAGATCCGATCCAAAACGAGGCGATCGTATCTCCATTGGAGCCATCCAATCGTCCCCCCGGCTAAGCCTTGAAGTCGAATCCGATGTGATGTCACTCTCTCTTCGAAGGGAATACATCATGATGTGCACAAGTTATCTTTGTTTTCAAAACAAAGCCCAATACCATCTTAAGCGACCGATTCTTGGCGAGAGATACCTCAGAATCCTAATTGCTGGTCATTGGCAAACACAGTTTATGACATCCTTAACTTCAACATCCCTTTGTAAAACGTGTTGCCGTTCTCTTATGATGAAGGGCACACACTTGGTTATTCCTACTCCCACACATTTTTGGCCAGGTCCTGACCTCTTCCAAATCTAGCCACCCCGCTACCATATTAAAGGAATCATTCCTGACTCATTTCGCAGTTCAAAGTGGATTTATTCCAGCGTTTACTGACGGCTCTAAAACAGGGGACAGTGTGGATGCGTCTGCGGTCTTTCCTGACCACAACCTCTCCCTACCATCCCCCTTCATACATCAATTTTTAAGGTAGAATTAATGGCTATAATGATTATGGCATATAATGATGCCCTTCTCAAAATTCTATTCCTCAAACCAAGACAACTCTTATGTCATTATTCAAGATTCGCTCAGCACCCTCCAAGCGCTCAAAGTCCCTATTCTAAAAACACAATGGTATCTGCTCCACTCTCGTAAGAAAAAAATCACATACTATTGTTGGCGCCGCGTCATTCACGCAGGTAACTGCAACGAAATCGCTGAAAAGAGACAAAAGGCCCCTCTTCTTTCAAGAGCTGTCTAGAAGTACCTTCCGGATACCATTTCGACAAGGTCGACCTAACCATCAAGTCTGATTATTTATTCCAGCTCTCTACAATCTTCCGTATTTTAGGCAAAGAGTTGCTCGACGAGGGACGAAGCTTAGAAATATAAAGAAGGACATTGGTGAGTGGGCTTCCTCTCACCGACGAAAGCGCTTTCACGCCTCCGTATTGCCACAAACAATATCACTTCACAGCCACTAAATGTCACGAGACCCTCCGTCCGAATCCGCGAGTTAAATTGTTTGACGCCGACCCATACCCAGCAATACTTTCACCATCTTGCATAGATTGGGTCGCCTAACTGGAATCCCATTCGTCATTCATTTTCATTTGCTTACTTCATGTCCATAACACCTTTTGTTATCATGTAGTCATGGTTATCCCCTTATCTTAACTGAATCTCACCACTTAGGCAGTAATTTCTATTTTCTGCGTTATCTTGCAAGAGAGCTCGAATTATGGATGAGTGGGCCGATGGTGGGTCCTGTACACGAACGAAAAAAAAAAGAGTTAGTATACACGTATATAATTAATATTTGTATTATATCCTATATATATATATATATACTATTATGTATTATTCACTAATATATATATATAATATTATATTATTATATATATATATATATATATAAATATATATTATTATATATATATATATTTTTTTTTTTTTTTTTTTTTTGAGAATAGGTGTACAGGACCCAGCCACGGCTTCACAATGAACGGCCACACATGCTGAAAAAATTCATCACCATGGAGTGGCTCCTTCATTATTATTATGTTTCAAATGTCAAAGAAAGATTTGGTTGGTGAAATAAATAAACAACTCAGGTCATAAATATAAATAAAAAAAACTATAATAAAGAATTTTATAACCTTCATTCGTTAATAGTCTCTAAAGATAACATAAAAAATTCAAATGCTATAAGAATATTGTGAGTTCTTGAAGATGACAAGAGAAAGTGGTTACTGGCTTGAAAGTTGGGAAGAATCAATACAGATATGGATAATCTGTTAGAAGTGTTATTGTGAACTCGAAATAAAGTAGGAAATAACGAAAATGCGAATAGGGTCCAGATGGATACAATTCATATGAAGATATGATGAACAGATTGCGGGGTGGGCCGCGACGGTCAAAGATATTGCAGAATGGGAAGAGGAGGTCTCGTGATCATATAGTGACGGAGTTTTTATATTTAGGTGGCCAATACGGTCAGGCGTGCACATGTTATCACCTCATGTAACCTTTCGTCTAGTGGTATGTAAGACCATCTCTACCGATGTTCGGCTTGATGTTTCTGAGCCATATGGCCTTCCCGGCGACACTCGTGCCAAGCACTCTCAATGCTAACATAATCGAAAGCCCGTCGTTGAGAGTCATGATAGTAATCAGTTGATGGGAGGCGGCGTTGTCGAATGGCATCCGGGGGAGGTACCTGGAACAACTCAGAGAAGAGGAGGCGGCCATTTTGACCTCTCGTCAGCGATTCATTGCCAGGTTACCCCTACATGGAAGGGAGGTCCAGGACCATAAAAAATTTGTTTCTAAATACGCCCGTATGCGAAAGTCGAAGGAAATTGTGTGTACAAGCTCAGATTGTCATTCGTTTTAGAATAATGGTTATTAAGCGCTGTGTAGCGCGGCTAACGGAATCTGAATATAATCCGACATATGTGAGTTGATCTGGTTTAAGGATTAGAAATCGGAGGAAAGTGGGCAGAATATTATAGCCGTGTAACTCGTGCTGTAAAAAGTGTGAATAGTCAGTAAGGGGACGAAGTATGGGAGAGGTTGCTGTCAGGGAAGACACCAGACGCACCCACACTTTCCCCTGTTTTAGAGCCGTCAGTAAACACTGGAGTAAATCATCGTAACTCGGCATGAAACAGGAATGATGCTTTAACAGGCAGCAGGATGGCTAGATTTGGAGAGAGTTGTCAGAACCCAAGCAAATTGTAGGAGAGGGGAATAGCCAAGTGTGTACCCTTCGTCCAAAAGAGGAAAGGCCAGCACCTTTGGAAAAGGGATGTTGAGGAAATTTAAAAGATGTTATAAACTGTTTTGGCAAATGGCCAGTAATTAGGATTCTGCAGTATCTCCGGCAGAATCGGTTGTCAGAGCAGTATATATATGATATATATAAATATATATAATATATATATATATATAATATATTAGGATTATATTATTATTATATCTACTATAATAGATATAATATTATAATATATATATATATATATATATATATATTTATATATATATATATATTTATATATAATATTAATATAATATATATAATATATAGTAGTATATATGTAATATATATATAATATATATAATAATATATATATATAATAAAATATAATAAATATATATATATAATTATATATATATATTATATATATATACTATATATACTATATTTGAAATTATTATATTATATATATATTATATATATATATATATATTATTAATCTTTGAGGTATAGTTAGTATATAGGTATATACATAGTATAAGATATATAAGTAGTATTATTAAATATATATAAATTATATAATTATATATATATTATAGGTAGTTAGTCTAATATAATATAATGATATATATATATATATATTATATATAATATATAATATTATATATATTAATATAGTATTATAAATATAATATATAATATATATATATATATAAATATAATATATATAAATATATTTTTTATTTTAATTTTATATATATATAATATAATATATATATAATATATATATATATAATAATAATATAATAATATTATATATATTATATATATATATTAGAGTTGCGGCCGGAAGTGAGAGTTAGCCGGATAGTCGGATACCGGATATCCGGCTGGGAGTTAACCGGATATCCGGCCGGATAGGCCGGATAGTGAATTAGCCAGATAGCCGGATACCGGATATCCCGCAGTCTGTTATATAGCGTAGCCTCCCGTCGCTGCGGGATTTTCAATAATTTTTTATTTTTTATTTTTGCTCTCATCGTGGTCTTTGGAGTTACTACAAGTTTTTTTTAAATGAATCTCTATATAGTTCTAGAGAGTTTTTAAATATTTTTTAAAGAATATAATTAATTAGTTGTATGTGTTAAGATAATATGTAAATAATTTTTTTTTTTAATAAAAGTCTGAGATTTTTTTTTAACTTTGTTGTTAAATTGAAAAGTTATGACCAGATTTTAAATTATATATTTTGTTGCAGTGGATGTACAGTTGTAGTTATGTAGCTTTTTAAAACTGGCAAAACTAAATTTGCTTACCTAAACCATGTGCGATAGTGGTTTTAAAATACCCCGCCGTGGAAGCCTAACTTGGCCAGATTCATCCCCCCAATAAGAAAGTTGATGATAGTGAATTGGGCCCCATTGTTATTCTATTTATTAGTAGGCGCTATGTTGGTGAGTTCATTGTTTATTATCGTAGTAGCTAATGTAAAGTATAATAAGAGCAGCTTATCTGAGATATTTAAGTGAAAAAGTAGAAATAAAAGAGGTTGAAATTTATATGTGGAATATTATGTAATTTCTAATAAATTGTTGTCAAAGTGTATGTCCACGGAATGGGGTGGAGAATGGGGCCCACCAATTTTTTAGTCTTATCCTTTATTTCACTCCATTATTTAAAGATTTTGGGTGTTTACTTAAAATTACTAATTTTAATATAATAAACAGTTTTTATATTAAGTAAATTAAAATATAAAATTGAATTATACACCAAAGAGGATATATTAAAAAAGATTTGCCAATTCTCTACCTTTACACATGGATGTCCGATTTCACCCCTTCAAACTGAGTTTAAATGATCTTTATTTAAACTTTAAAAATACTATTTTAATTTATTAATAAATAATTACATTATTATTTTTGTAGATATGATGACCTACTATGAGCGGCATTGATTTTCTAGGAAAAAAAATCCAAAAAAGTGTAATAGGGAAAGTGTGGGAGATACGTTATGTATTACCGTTTGAAAGTGGAGGCCAACGACACACCGCCGACGCTATATCGGTTATTATTATATATATATATATATAGTTTATTAATATAAATATATATATAGTAGGTACTTATATATATAATATATATAATATATATATATATATATCAATATAGTTATGTTTATATATATTTATATATTATATTGACTTTAGTATATAAATATATATATAATAATATGACCGTCTCCAGATTAGGTGCCCCCTGTATCTAAAAAAAAAACCACTATATCAATCATAAAAACTTTTAATATTTTGAATTTTACCCGCGTCATTCAAGAAAAACTAAAAATAAAAAATTAATAATTATTAGATTTTAATTAAATAAAACTCAAAATGTCACAATCGTACACTTCAAAACTTAATTTAAACATGATACCCATAAAAAAATAATACGTTTCTAAATATATCTTTTCAATGACTGTAGAAGGAAACTAAAAAATAGTGCGACAAAAATAAAAAATTAAAAAATAAAACTAAATTTTAAATTAAAAATAAAAAAATTAAAATTTGCATTATTTGATATAGGTCAGTCAGGTCATCAAAAAAAAATTTAAATTTCTTCTAAGAAGAAAATGAACGTATCAGTAGAGTTGTGTGGTGGTAGTGGGGTATTGTGTGTGGTGTTGTGCCAGCGCTATTGTCCCTTAACATGATAAAGAAAAGAAAATAATTATTTGGGGACTCTATACTTTAGGAACGCGAAAATTTGGAGGGACGAGAAGAATTATATTAGTTTATACTTTTTTGTATATCATCACTTTATTTTATTTTCTTCTATTTATTATTAGTATTACTTTCTTGTGATATCTCACATTTATTTACTTCTTCTTCAAATTTTCCTCCATACAATGTTTGCGCTTGTTTCAAATAATGTATTCAGTTTTTTGATCGTGTAGCTTATCATAAGTTTTTTTCCTACCATACATGGGACATCTAAAATCTGGGCAGGCTACCTAGTAAGGATATATATATAGTATTACAGTGTGATTATATATTATATATATATAATATAAATATATATATATATATATATATATAAAGTTATATAATTATATAATATATAAGGTATTATTTATATATAATATATCAAGAAGTGACGTTCCGCAATTTAAGTAACCGCTCATTTCCGCAATTGCGGATAGCCAAAATTAATTTGGTAATTGCAATTGCGATTAATTGAAAATGTTGTGGGAATTGCAGTTAGGCGGAATGTCCTGAATATTTCATTCCGCATAGTTTAGAGGGACTACCAAAAAATTGGTGAGTTCTCCTATGTATAAGCTCCCAAAATAGTGTAGTCCACAAATTTTTACACTTTGGCCATCTTTACGTTTGATAGCAATACCGAAAAATCGTTTTTTTGTTTTGTTTTTTTTCTTTTTTTCTTTTTCAAAGAGTCATGTTTTTGAAAAAGGTGTCTCTCTTATCTCCCGATGTAAAATATATGCAATATTTATAAATGATATCGAGTGTTACTATTAATCGACCGATTCTCATGTATCGATAATATTAGTTCTCGATGTTCCTATAATTATTTATCGATATGACCAGTTATTCGTAGCACCACTAATTTCTTAATAGTTGATCGTGATTATCTTATAAATTCCAACATGTGCATTATTATTTCAAGTTTTGTGCCCTGACATTGCTCTGATTTTTATATTTTATTTTTTATCACTGAAGGCGTGTAACATTGAGAATAAATTCGTGTTTTTTTTTTTATATAAATTTCGCTGACGAATGTAACTTTATAATATTTTATACTGGGTATAATAAATTATCAATGCTTTTAAACACGTTTATAAAAATAAGCGAGTAGGTAATGACGGTATTTAGTGAGAGTGTGACGAATACGGTTAAACGTGAAAGAGAATAAATTATGGGTGTAAAAATTTGGGCAATGTGAACTAGTGTGAAGGTCTCTAAGGTAGGTTAATTCCTATTATTAATATATATTTTTTACCAGTAAGTTATTAATATTTTAAATTAATATGATTATGCCTTATATAAATTCCGTTCCAGAATATTTACCATAATTTATGAAACGGTCCCACTAAATTTCAGGGTTTAAAGTGTATTAGGTACAGGTCAATCCATTAGAAGATGGAAGTGAACAAATTATCTAAACAATTGGTACCCAGACATCGAAATTCTTAAACAAGATATATATATGGGCTATTATATATAATATATAATATATTGATCTTATATATATTATATATATATATATATAATATAATATATATATATATATATATATATATAAATAGAGAATTATTTTGTCTTTATTTTTATTACCTATATAGGTTATATTATATATATATTTTTTTAAATTATTGTGGAGATATGTGAGCCTTAGAACGAGGAAGAACCTACTAGGAAGTAATTATCCGGGGTTATCCGGCCGGGATAAAGCAATGATTCCGCCCGGATACGCCGGATCATAAGGTCTAAAAAACTTGGGCTCGTGGATAGGCCGAGAGCGGATGAGGTGGCCAGATATCCGGGAAGGGCCCGGATCCCTGAATAGCTTATTAGAATTAATATATATATATATTATAAAGGGTATATATAATATATATATATATATATGATTATAGTATAGTGAAATATATTATAGTTAGTTTTCTGTAGAAATATAGGCTGATATATAATCTTATATATATTAATTATATTAATTATTATAATTATAATATAATATAATAGTATATATATATGGTAGTATAGATATAAATAGTCATTGAATATATATTAATATATATATAATGATATATTATATATATATAATAAACAGTATATATATAAGAGTTATATAACTTAAAATTGCCAGCACCATAATAATATATATATATATATATATAATATATTATATTATAGTATTATATAATATATAGTATGTATATTATTATATAAAACTATAAATATATTATTATTATAGTATATACCCGTATTATTAGTATGATATTATACCATAAAAATTAGTACTATAATATATATATCAATGTATTTAAGATGATAGGTTTATTATATATAGTATATATATATAAGTATACTATAATAATTTAAGTAAATATATATATAGTAATAATATTGATTATATTAGTATTCATAATATCAAATCATTATAAGCAGGAAAGGTAATATGAATATATATTGTAATATAATAATATATATATATATATATATTTATATATTAGTATAGGATATATATATATAATATATAAGTAGGTATAGGTAGTATAATATATACCTAAAGTATATATATATTATATATATATAGTATGTATAGTATATATTAATATTATATAGTATTTAGTATTTTATATATATATATATATTATATATATAATATAATATATATATATATATACCGATATAGATATATATATATAAAATAATATATAGTATATAATAGCTTATATATTACCTTCAAATATATTATGGATATATATATAGTAATATAGTAGGTAGGGTAGTATGTAGCGATTTATATATATAATATAATATATGTATTAGTTATATATATACTATTATATATAATATAATAAATATATTATAATATATATATATAATATATTTAAATATAAGATATAAGATAATATATAATATAAATTATATATATATATATAGCCCTAATATTATAGGGGTATATGCACAGTATACAATATCTATTTATATATGAGTATAAATATATTATTATAATAAAAGATAATTAAGAAGTAGTATATATATAGATATAATAATATAATAATATTATAATCATATATATATATAATATATAATGTAGCATAATATATATATATAAGTAGGTATTTATATATATCTCTATTAATAAAGATAAATATAATATTATTAGGTATATATATATGTGATTATATATATATATATATTATATATATACATATATAATGATATATTTATATATATAATATATAATATATATATATTTTAGATAGGTAGTGAGAATATATATATATAATATAATTATAAGTTACTTAGGCCCATATATATATAGAGTATATATATAGATTGTGATAGTTAATAGGTTATGTTTGTTATAAGGATAGTAGTGTATAGAGTATAGTTAGGTTAGTAGCTAGATAATCAGAATATTTTATTTATATTAGGGTAGTAATATATTATATATTAATAATATATAGATATATATTATATTTATATATAATGAGTATATATAAAAATTTGTTTTTTATTTTTTTTTTTTTTGAAATACTGTGCAGAGCCACCACTGCGGCGCCAAAAGTGTCTCGGCAGAAGTAACCGAGTCAGATAAAACCTACACAGGGGCAACTCCTATAACAGATACCACGCGTATGAAAAACGGAATGCAATTATTTTACAATCCATTATAGAGCGGAGGTGGCAGTTCCGAAGAAATGCAAGGGATTTCGCGGTCAGCTGTGGAAAGTGAGTAGCGATTCAGACAATATAATGAGAGCGGAATTGAAATGGCATATGGTGTGTTAGCAACAAAAGAGAAAAGCGGTCTCTGAACCGCAAAGAGTCACACAATCCACTGAGAAGATGGATCGTACTCGAAAGTGAACATAGCTGGGGAACTGCAGAAAGGACATAAAGGGGATGCTCCCTTGCCATAACCGATAGCTATGTGTTACATTAGTATGGCCAAATCGCAAACGAGACAGGAACACCTCCTGGTGCGACTCCGGCGAAAAGACAATGGCCAAATCCCTAGACGAACTTTACGCTATCGCAGTTTTACCACGGATGATCCTGCCGACCAACACTCCGGCCAACAAGCTGAGGGAAGCTCCTGTTTGTAATGTGGGAGTCATGATAATCAGCACTTGGAGGATCCCAGCAAGTATGTGCCACAGGGAGTAGTATCGTCGACAGTTTTAAATTTGCAGGTGGCGAAAAGCGCTGATAGGCCGCTGTTGTCAGCCAATTTCGGGTTTAACCAGAATTCGCCAGGATACTCACGTGAAATTGTGACCAGCTAAAAAGTCCAAACACTTGTGTCTAGCATGCAGCATTCATAGAAACCTTTGGGATGATGGAAACCAAAAGATGTCTGGTCGTTCGATTTTTGTAGGGCAAGTAAGAGCACTCGGCGAGTGCCAGAAAAAATCGTATTCCGTTGTCGAGGCAAATTCTGTAGTGTTCAGAATCCTCATAATGCAAACGTTAGTGCAATCTAACTCGGCCGAAAGGACGACGCGTCAGAAGGGAGAGTGTGGGACACAGTAAGGTCCGGAAAGACCAAAACTATGCACCCATGCCCCATACCCTTTTCTCGCCATTGATCCGTCGTTGTAGATCTCAAGAGCTCCCATGGAGAAGCCTAGGTGTAGACTAGAAAGAAGCCTTCAGTAAGAGACGGAGTTGTCTCGGATTTGATAAGCAGTGCCACCGTCCATTGTCACACCACAGGGGGCGATACAAGCCTCAATCAGGGCAGACATCAGCTCGTAATGTCAAATGAAAACAGCCCGCACGGAATGAGCGGAGAAAACGGCAAAGTACATGACTCGCAGTACAACGCTCAGCTCGGCCAATAGCCAGGCTTAGAGGAACCTTCAGCGATGAGAGAGAGTCAAAGCAGATAGGCTTGGAGTTGTGAAGATCCGAAAAACAAGGTAGCACATGAGATATTCTCTCCGTAAAGACAGTGGGCATCACCCAGCCTCCACCTCCAACTTCCTTTTGGTCGAAAAAGAACGAAACGTCCCAATATATCACGCTCAACCCATTCTGATATCGGGCGAGAAGTGCGCAAAAGTACGCCGAGACGTCTGCTCCATAATAGGCACACGGCATAATCCAAACTTAGTAGATCTTGACCGAACATGTAGCAGCCCCAGATCGAAGCTTAAACCTTACATCAGCCACAGCCCCAATATGTAGATCGTAAGTGGTGTGTAAGGAGACCAATGAGCTGCTGGCAGTTAAGTTTCAAATTAAAAGAAGAGGATATGAGGATGATAGGGAGACACATGTAAAGGGTGCCAAGCAACCCGCACCCCAACACAGGGCGGGATGAGGAAGAGCCATACAAGGTCATCAAGGAGACATAATCATCCCCTTATCGATACCCGCTTTTGACCACCTCTACGAAAAAAGTACTTCTCTTCTTAGCTGGACGCTATAAAGTAATAACCCCTGTGTAATCACTCCTAACCCGGAAGGTCACAACCATTGACAGCTAAAAGCAGCTGACGTTCCATGCATGAAAGTTTAACCCCATAAACATCGTCCACAAAGAGAGAACACCTAGAGGGAGCACCGATTGGAGATGGATGCTAGCAATGGACACCATTGAAACCGACAGTAAAAAGCAGAACGCAATGTATACACGTCTCTCTGCCGGGCACGCCACTCGACCATGTCAAAAGACGAGATTAGAATAGGTACACAGCGAAGCCCGAAAGACTTCTACCCGAATAAGAGAAACGTGAAGGGAAGTGAGGTAAGGCTGTCCCCTAAGGCCGCAGTCGGAGCCTTGCGATTGTGGCTGAGTTGCGTGAGCGGATGAGTTAATCTTCCTCATTCGTGCCATGTTGGAATCGTATAGCCTTCTCGAGATCAAAGAGAAAACACTAGACCATTTATTAGAGGAGGAAAAGCCTCACGGCATACGTGTCCCCAACGGAGAAAGAGGTTCCTGTTGTGGATCGATGAATCCTAAACCCAAATTATAGCTGGAGATGGCACAGTAAATAATGGCGACGCGAGACGTCCTTTCCAACTCGGAGAAGACGGATAGCCACCATCTTCTTCTCAGACTTACAGGGGGTTGTGACAGGTTTATGATGAATTCTCGGGATAAGTGGTGTGCACGCGATTTTATGTTTCGTTCCTTGTGTTTGAAATTGGGAATGGTATTAAAGCCGTTAGCCAAATGGGGGGAAGACCCCCCACCCAACTCGATAATATAAAGAGAGGAGAAAGCCGGAACAGAGCATTTGAGATGACTAACATTTTAGCCGGTTATGGAAGAATACCCTTCGTTCCGTGTTGTTTGCTCCATCTCTACAAAGGCGGAGGCCTCCTGAAAATTCCGCCTCAGTACCACAATCTCTCCTATTTATAATGTAAGGATTCTCTCACCAGTTAGGAACAGAAAAGTCCTGGAATTGATGTTGCGGGCGAGGATCGATACGGATGCTCTACGATACCGAGAATCACCTGCAGCAACGCGTAGCAAAATTGTGTTTTTATCCCAGTTCTTCTGTATCTGCAACCATGCTCCGGAGCTCTAATGTTCACACGTGGTGTTTTTGCGGCCCCAGCTATTACAGTCTCGGGTTGGCTCACTGTTAGGCTTTGTCAAGTAATTTTGCTCTACCACACCATATCACTGACTACAATTGCGTTAGATGATGTTGGATATTGGTGAAGACGTTATGTTACGAAAAAAAAACTTTGTTCCTTTGGTTTGTCCTGTTTTCATACACGTTATCGAAGCAGGCAGCCGGGCATGCATGTAGTGCAACTGTAGACGTTGTAGTGTTCGTTTTATGTGCTGTAGTAGAGGTTGACGTTTTTAGTACGTAGTAGTCCCGAGCTTCAAATTCTTTGCGTTCCACCATCAGTTTTTTGTTGTTAGCCAGAACGACGACATGCAGTAAGTAGCTCGAGGTTAGTGGCTTCCTGCCACTCTCCATGACAAATCATCACGCAAAATATTGAACGCATCCGCGGGAAGAAAGATATCAGTGGCCGGGAGGCATGGGACATAAGTAGCAGTGAGAAAGGAGGACCATAACGCCAGCTGGTATGGGGCGTTTGGAGGCATGATAGGGCAAAGAGATGGCAAGTAGATAGTTCCCTGGTAATTGGTTAAACAATCCGCATAAAGGTAGGCGGACCTGTCCCAATAGAATTTTCAATGATACGAAAGTGTTAGCATAAGTGAAGATTATCATACACACGACGGAAATATGCTGTCACAAAAAACACGTTCGAAAGTTGGCTTGAAGGCCTGTGGTGCAGGCATCCAACGAAAAAGCTCTTGCCAAAACGACCCAACAGCCAATCGCGCACCTAAGGTGACCGAAACTTGAGTCATCCCACATAAGCGCTGGGTGGCGAATATCGAAGTCCCCAAAAACCAACAAGGGCGGAGGGAGGTCTCGAAAGAGTCCGAAAAAATCCTCTCTCGTGTAACTGTAGCTAGGAGCAAGGCATACAGAGCACAAAGTAAACGGGGAATACCCACGGGAAGCTACTACGTGTAACTGAGTTGGAATGGGGATATGGGTGATAGGAACCGATTCGTGGAACAGAATCGCCGCACTACTCTTATCATTAGCGTGCGGCTGCAGAAAAGCAAGCACGGTTACACAGTTGCAGTTCTTGGAGGCAGATGGCCTTTGGAGTATGCAGTTCAATAAGTCTACCCAGCTCTTCGAAGTTTGGGTAGTAACCACGGCAGTTCCATTGAAGAAACTTAGTCATTGCAGAAAGATGAAGCAATCAGCTATGCGGTGGGCGTCAGCTTTCTTTTTAGAAGCACGCGACGCTCGAAGGCGCGAGTCACTGGATGGGCCACGAGTGAGAGCCTTATAGCCCGGCGGAAGAGGAAGGTCATGGGAAATTGAGACAGGGGTTTACCCCGAGAAAGAGAATGGTCGCCCTTCCCACTGCGGGAGAGACCCTGTCCAAAAGACGGGTCAAACCAACATTCGTATCAGAGGGTCTCGAGCCAAACGACGGTGTAGACGCCAGGGGCAGAGAAGTTCGACTTTCAACAGGGAAACCCCCAATATTGTCCAGTCACAGGTGTATCACACCGCTGACGACTCGTCTCGGATTGAGATGGAGTCTCAATAGGGATGTCAGGAGGAAGAACCATACAAGGATTAGTGGAGGAGGCCTGAAGAACATCCCCACAAAGTTGAGCGTCCTGCGGGGTCTGCCCAGAAAAGGACAACAGAGTCGAGGCAGGGGAGGAAAGTGATATCCCCCCAATGGCTCCGGATTTCCCCCGAACAACAGGCACAGACTCGGTCTCACTGTGAAGGAGCACATGAGGGGGTAGTAGGCAAACCCTTACCCCCTATCAGAGAAGGTGGAACCTGAATCCCAATTTGGGGAACTTCAGAAGATTTAGAATCGGTAACATTCATTGGGATATCGTGGTGTGACCCGGAATCGCTTGAATAAAGAACAGGAGGGTCGGATGCAGAAGCGAGGCACGGTAAACTATCCGGGATAGCTGAGACAGACGGATTGCCTTCCATAACACCATGGCGTTTCGAGCGACGGGCACATTTGGGCAAAACACCAGGAGATCCAGTCAGATGGGCAGAAGTCGAGGATTTTAAGAAATCCGTCGCCCGATAGTGAAAGAGTAATGGCGCCTCGCAGGAGGAGACGTGACGAGTTCAGGAGAGCCTTCAATACCAGGAAAAGCATGTTCTACGGTTTCCCAGGGGACACGGGGGCCAGACGTTTATGTGAAACATTAGTCGAGGGAGAGTCATCATCGAGTAGTAACGCAGGGGATACTTCCAAATCAGGGGAATCATAAATTGAAGGGGAGCATGCAACCATGGGTGCGGCATGAACTTCAGCCAAACTCACACCATAGGAAATGGATGTGTGGACTAGGGAGTTTTAATGAGCGACAGTACGGATTCATGTCGGGAGGATGAGGGGGGCAGTTCGAGTGCAGAGTAGAAGTGTTCATACCATAGTGGTTGCGGTATCAGATCTAGAGAGCTGCGAATTTCGTAGAAGAGCAGGCGGAGCACGATAGCGATGGGAAGGTTGGGTGGTAGATACCGGCCTAGTCGCAGCAGCAGCAAAGGAGACGGTAGGTGTGAAAATTTCTAACTAGCGAGGCCAGAGGCCTCACGGCGGTCGAGCTTATGTATTTTGCACTGCTCAAGGATCTTTTCCCAAAAAAATTGAGGGACAGTGCGTAGATGACGCCTGATGCTAACCCTTGCAATTCAGGCAGCAAGGAGGATTCTCGCACGATTTGTGGAGAATGTCATCCCACCTCGGACAGATGAACTGGGGCGATCTACAATATTTTTTCAGGATGGCCAAATTTGTGACTTTGAAACATCTCGGGTGCAGGATGTATGGACGAACCGAGTGGACGGTGAAACCAATTTTCACCCTGGTCGGAGGGAATGGTACATTAAAAGTGAGAAGGAGCCGAGGGTTGGACACAGTGGGAGTCTCTTTATGGGGAAGGAACCAGTAGACATTTGTGACCAGAATATGTCGCTTTTTAAAATGTTCGAGAATGGCGTCAAGATCATCGAAACGGACCTCCGGAGCATACACTGTTCCTTTAGACGTATAGCAGACACCATCCGGCGTGGAGACAAACGGTAGGTCGCCCAAATATGATAGAGAAGCCAATAACTAACTTTGATGTCGAGAGGCGGCACGAACGAGAGAACCATTCATCATGGGAGTCGCATGATGATCGGTCGTAATGAGGACGTAGTCTAACGCGTCACAGAGGACAAGATGGCTACGAAACGTGAGGGGTTGTGAAGTCGTCGAACTGAGATAAAAGTATAAAGGATAGGTTTCATTAGTGGGGGCACCCAGTGGAGAGTCCGAGAACGAAAACAGTTCAATAGGTCGAGGCGTTTGGTAGCGAGTAGGCGGGCTCAACGGGTGCGGAGAAGCACGATTCTTCTAGAGACGGGACAGATGAGGTAACATAGGTACAGAGGGCGAAACAGTCTCACCAGGAAATGAGGAGTGTCGACCAATAAAGCAGGAATCTGGTGCGCAAGGTCGTTCGTTGGAAGATGGTGAGCAACACGAACCATTTCACCTACTAGGGCATCAAAGCCCTTACTTTGTTCTGGCCTAGAAGGAGCCAGGGAAATGTCAGTAGGGATTCTGACTGAAGATGAAATCAGCTTTTTTTTTATAAAAAAAAACGTATATTTATTTACGGGCGTTTCATAAGGTAATCTATATAAGATGCTTCACCGCAATAAAAACCATTCATAACAATAACACAAATGAGACATAAGGGACAACATAACATAAGGATGTGAAGGGGAAAATTATTCATATGAGATAGTGTCTTGCCCACGGCAGAATTCCCAAGTCCAGACTCCACCCCTTAGGGAGGGTAGCGGATGTGGCCTCGGGACAGCCCCCTCACATGAACCGCATGGTACCCGAACGCAAAGCCCGGGATTATACACCCAAGTGCAGCACAGCCTCCTCCGAGGTTAACCCTAAGGTTCGGGTCCCCAACAATAGGCGGTCCGGTCAAAGGTGGAAAGGACCGGTTTGTAACCTGTACACATATCCGCGGGAGAAGGAGGTTGGGACGGACCCAATAGGCAAACAGGAACATACACCCGGAAGGCCATAAGGGAAAAAAAGGGGGGGGGGAAACTCAGAATAGAGTGGAAGTACGTACCACAATACGTAAGGGGAGGGAATTTAACCAATAAAAGGAGAGAGAGAAAATACGGACATAACAAAATTTGGGAATACACAAAACTGAAAAGAGGAAAACGTGCAACTATGCAGATATCCAGAAGGGATATCTAAACCCCCTCACCACGATAAGGTGGGCACGTTATCGAGGGGTATATATATATATATATATATATATATATATATATATAGAAGAAGAGTATATATATATATATATATATATATATATATATATATATATATATATATATATATATATATATATATATATATATATATATATATATATATTCTTTATCCTTCCCACAGATTGGAAATGGGGTGCGTAATCATGAACCGGAAGCAGTAGTTAAGTAAAAGATCATCAAATAAGTCGAAAAAAGTAAGCCCCCCTTATGCGTGAGCTCGTTGCAAACAAAATCCACCACAGAGTTTCACAATACCGTGAAAGGTCCCCTACTGTGGTATCTCGCCAATGTTCGGGTTCATCCCCTGGTCAGGCCCATAAATATGCCCCCCCTCGCAAAACCACACAATTCTTCTCGCTTGAACTAAATTAACATTCCTTTTCTTTCAGACACTCTTTACTGACTCAATTCCCTTTTCCTTAGGTTTCCCCAGCTGGTCGATACCCAGCACACTTACCTCTACACATCCACTAAACCAAATGACTATCATTCACCCTTTCCAATGACCAAACCATCTAATACACTCTTTTATTCTTTCATTCACGTATTTCTTCACACAGCAAACTCCACTAACACGTTCATTCCTAATTTTATTAATTCTCACACCTAAGATTGTACATTTGAACACATTGTACCTTAGATCTATAATTTTTCCTACACACCATAGTTTCACAACTATACATTAAAACCGGTAACAAGAAACCCTCACGCAAAATCTTAGTGGACTAAAGACTTATTCCCTTTGCATTCAAGAAAGGATTAATTGCCCCAATCACTTTGCTGCTACAATCTGCATAATCTGTTCCTTTTCTTCCAACATGTAGCCTAAATATTTAAGTTCAAGATACTTGTTCCATTTGCTCACAATCAAAAATAATTTCACACTACGGATTCTCCTGATCTCCTACCGTCACCTTACTCTTATCGGTATTTACTTTCAAATCCCTCCTTTTACACACCCTACCAATGCTCTCAAACTCTTTTCAGATTCACCACACAAAACCAAATTTTATCTGCGCACAATAGGCAAAACACCTTCCACCAGTCAAACCCTCTCCCCTACCTTTATTTCTTTCACCACCCTATCTGTATAAAAATTAAATAACATGGAGATATTTCTTATTATCCATTTGAACCACACAGTTAACATACAAAGAAAACAATCATAAAAAACGTACCAACTGTTCAATGGAGCAAACTTACTACAGGGATCATTTGTTCCCAAGCACTATTTAATTTCTTTGTGCACGATATGCCCACCCCTACGATTTCTACAATAAATTTCAGCAGCAATGCAGATTGCCTAATCAACTACTCACAAGCACCGACCACATGTTCCGCCACGAGCAATATCAAGTGTTACATCTTTTAGCTTGAACGCACCTCTGGACAAAAGTTCTTAATCATTGTATTACATCGGACAGGTAAGAATTAACAACAAACACTACAGTATAAAATAATAAATGATTCAGGAAAGCAAGACATTTTTTTTGTCCTTTTTATTTGACTACGATTTTCTAGTTCGGTAATAATTTGAGGAATTAAAGTTGGCAAAACTTCAAGAAGTACCAACTCTAACATTAGCAGAATTTTAGATTCGACTCCGGTTCTAACTGCTTTGGAGTACGCGGCTCCGGTTTCAGCTCTATTGGATTATGCGCCCCAAATTCCGGTTCTGATCATCCGAAATTAACAGATTCTGAGATTCCGCAGCTTGTTAAAAGCGTTAAAGTTATTTGCTATATCGCACAGAAAAATGAGTAGAAATAAACATAGTATTAAAAGCACTTAAAAACACTGCCTACTATATAGCACATAAAAATTATTAGAGATAAGAATTTGAAATAAACATGGTATTAAATTATTTTCAAAAGTGTTTACGGGATTAATCAGTACAAACCTATTTTATGGATATAGTAATAATAATGAATACAAGTCTTTTATTTTAAAATTATATGTTGAATAAAAACTCTTATTTCAATATTCTGCAAAGTAAACTACAAAGAATGAAGAAATGTTGGGTATGAAAGAAAGAAAATCACATGACCATAATGGAAAGCAGTCATGCATAAGGGTTTAAAAAGAAAATTCAAAAGAATACATAATTCCTCAAGGTTTGAGTGGAGTAATAACATTCCTAATGAAAAAAAAAACTTGTCAGCCATAATGTATGATGAATTTTTTTTTAACAAATACAATAAAGCGTATACATATTTAAATAAGAGAATTTTACAAATAAAAAGCGTATTACCTTTAGGTTTAACCTCTTTTAATGGTATTTTCAGCGAAGTTGATATGTATCCTGCGGTCTTGGAATCGTAACATTCAGAAACAAAAACTTTGTCGACAACTGAAAAGAAATTTACAAAAAATGATGATAATTCAGTTAGCAGTTCCTAAGCAGCAATACCAATGATCAATACCCACAAAATATATAAAAAGTTATAAAAAAAATTTACAGAAAACCTACATCACACAAAAATTCAGTATGCATTTTCATCCTCTAAAATCATCAAATTAGTTAGGTTTATTTGCGAATCCTTTACTACTAATCTACCGCAGCATAAATCTTACAGTGATGATCATATCTCAGAATCATAGGCAGGATATATAATACTAATATCTTATTTCATAGAAAAATACTTTTCGGAGTTTGATGTTCAAGAAAACACCCCAGTGTACTTGTAACTCATGGTGGCACTCCAATTGCTTCACATGATGAAATGAAGCCAAGTATCAAATTTCTTCTAAATACAATGGTAAAATTTCATTCACAATTATTACTATTTATAAAAGTTCACTTTTATATTCTCCAGCACATTCAATATCACAAGTATGGTTATGAATTTTTGGACAATTTCATAGTAAAAAAATACCACTAAAGTAAATTTAGAAGTAAAAAAAGATTGAAAATTTTGTACTGCAATATAATATGAAACGTAATCAACAAGCGAATTGTAAAAATAAGGAAAAATATTGGAAAGTTAAAAAAAAAAATTAAATGACGACATGAAATCAAATCGAAACCATACGAATGGGTGAAGATCACAGGTCATTACATGATATAGGCTATAATAAGTCTAAAAGTATAACAATAGGAGAAAAACTGTTTAATATAGCCTAATAGCTTTTCTTGTGGCTAGAGTATTGGTGGGCTAAATACTGTATGGGGACTATCAGAAACAAAATGGAGTCGATCAGACACAGTAATGGGTATTGATTTTACAAATAATTAGAGAGTTGAGGGACTGATTCAAGGATTAATATACTTGCCTTCAACATGGCTTGTTGGTATTAGACTTGAAGCTTCACTAACTTTAACTACTTCCCCTAACACAAAGGTTAATTTTTTGATGAGAACTTCAATTTCACTTAAATTCAAAGATGTTTATATATATTTTTTAACAATTTCCAAATGAAGAATTCACTACCTCTCCCATATACATTTATATGGTGGCACTAATTCGGCTGGGAAAAGTGTTCATTTCACAGTTATATGATGCTTTAAAAATCCAAACTTCAACAGTGGATAAAAAGGTATTTTTAAAATGTTGTAATGTAGAGTTGCTCCTTCCCCTGATTGAGTAATAGATTTTCTTTATTGAAAATTTCTTATTCGGTCCTCCATTGGCTATATAACCTATGGTCGCGAAAGTTGCACAACCAAACATGAGTACATCAATGATAATATGAATTTCCTATAAGGCACAAGAGTCTATTATAATACCAGGTCACGGAGAAGAGCCCATGCCGGAACAAAAGGGCCCGTTAGGGGAAGACTCTTTAAGACCACGCTAAGAATGTACCAAAAGGATAGTTAATTTATGTAAAGAGTAGGCACGTAAAAGCAATATGCAAGTCGAGAAAGAGTAAGCCAATGCCGAGGCATGGGTGCAAGACCTAAAGTGCTTTCAGGCAGAGTACGGAAGCACAAAAATGATGTGTTTATGACGAATAAGGGCAGGGGCCAATCGAACAGATGGCGAATGGAAGGGAGTACAAGGCGACAGACACTGACAAAGTGGGAGATTCCGCATGTATCGACGTGTGTGTGGGTGAATAGCAATACTTAAACGAGCATACCTCACCAGGTTGACAGCTTTATTGATTGATTGAGGGTACGAGCTTTAACTCTAGAGACCGTCATCCGCGTTCTGCCATCACAATGAATTCCTTGACGGACATGAGAGGAAAGCTGTTGGGAATGTGGTTCCGAGATGTAAGAATTGCTTGGAAAGGTATGTGGAGTGGCTCGCGGTGACAGAATGCATTTGCAAGAATGACGTATTACTTCACTAAGAGAAAACCAGATACACACCACTACTCGATATTCTTTCTTCGGAGTGAATTTGCCAACATTGAATACTAACCGGTTTTGGAGGCAGACCAAGACAGGTTGCTGAGCAGTGACAAGAGTCTGTTAGGGACTGTCAGACCGTGAATGTAGGCCTTAACAATGTTCAGCAGTATAAAGCTGAGCTATGGAGGGGCGTGGGAGTGGACGTGCAATCACGGCCCCAACCGCGCGCACCCCACCACCTCCCGTTTGATGTAACTCGTGAAAACAGGCCACGTATGATGGACAGTATATGTGAGATATGTCAGTCAAAGGAATATGTGACGAAAGCAACACTTACATATTGATCTTATTGTTAATAGTTGAATTAACTAAATAAACTATATTATAAACGATATACATTCATTTTAAGTTAAATTTCATAACATTAATTAAAATACTGTATAATACAAACTACTTATTATATTCTGTCAAAAATAATTGCTTTAAAAACAGCTTTATTTTAAAAAAAATTATCATTATTGCTACTATTATTATTATTATTTATTATAACTGATCTTGAAAAATTATGAATAAAAAATATTTAAAGTGAACCATTAAAGCCTAAAAGCTACAAAGCTTATGAATTATTTTATTTACACAACAATAGTAATAATAATAATAATAATAATAATAATAATAATAATAATAATAATAATAATAGCAGTAGTAGTATGAGTAGATAATAATAATAATATAATAATAATAATAATAATAATAATAATAATAATAATAATAACAATAATAAAATCTAAATAAATGTCAATTTTGACAAACTTTTGCAGACTCTTTTATTCTTTTTTCTATTAAAATTCTTTACTTTCAGTAGAAAATTTTATTTTCTAATTTAAACTAAGGAATTATTCAAAAGAATAGAAAGAACCTGCAAATAATAATAATAAAATCAAGGTGATACAATTAACTTGAACTTTAAAACGATATATATATAATGTCATAGCTGTGTGCAAAATTCGAAATGATATATATATATATATATATAATATAATTATATATTTAGTATATAAATATATTATATATATTATATATTATTATATATATATATAATCTTATATTATATATATATAGTATATATAAAAAAAACCAAATTATTAGGAAATCAACAATATATTATTATTTTTGTTATGCGAAATATTTGGAAAATTACTTTTTAAGTTTCTTGTATTTTATATATATAGATATAAATACTATATATAATTATTTTAGTACCTTTTAAGATAATTATTATTAATTTAATATTTCTATATATATATTATATATTATATATAATATTATATATATATATAATTATATTATAATATAATATATATAATATATTATATATATATATTCCTCTATTAATAGTATATAGTATATTATATAGAATATTTATATAATCACAATAAGTTAATTACATATATAAAATAGTATATCCTTTCACATAAGAATTTTGTTAAAAGTTAATAAACAACAGAAATCCCAAAGTACAATTAAAATTAAGTATGCTAAACTTGATGATTCAAGATTTTGGATAACTTTCCAGTTGATTAACTTGTAATCGGACTGTTTTTTGGTTTTTTTTTTTTTTTTTTTTTTTTTTATGGAAAGAGAAAATATATCTTTAGTTATTGCCTAAATTTTTTTTCGAGTTTGTATAATTTGTAGTTTGCCAGCTGTTAACTATTCTTACTGAACCTACATTATTTTACGCTACTAAATGAAGTAATCAATTATATAGTAAAGTTATTTAGGTTTTATAATAAAAAAAAATATAAGTATAATGATAATAAGTATCATTGCGAAATATTAACGGAGCTATGTAGTGTTTCTACAGGTATGATGGTACAAATTGTTAAATGTTAATAATTGGTATTAGATGTTATTTTTTATGGTGTAAAAAAATTGATTATAAGTTTGTACATATTACCTATACCTTATCGTGTAGCCTACAGAATTTAAAAGTATAAACTGATAAATGAATATTCAGTTTACAATTTAATAAAAGTGTTACATGGGAAGTTTCTTTTAGTTACAGAACTGCGTAAGTTATGCAGTCTGGATTATTCTGATGTTAAGTATTAACTCCTTATTTACCTATTTGATAATTCAACATTACTTGATTTAACATATATTTGTTAATTTAAATCCAATAATAAGATTGTCATTGTGTGTACCTAAATTTCTTATCATGTCTATATGCTTCAAGACGGTAAGGTTCCAGAAAATGTTCACAACATTGTGATGATGAAGAACAGTAAAGAGGACTGTTTAATGCATACTGTACTGTTTTCTGGTGAAATAGGAGACGGAATTCTTCTCTACTACAGTATAAGTAGTTAATGAGGTTGGTGAAGTTAATATTGACATTGCAAATAATTACTTACGTACTAGTTTTTTTCGGAATGATAAGGTTTACCTAACATATAACTCAATACTTACCTGAACCTACATAACTTTTAACTAAATACATAACTAAACGAATCAGTTGCTTTACTATTCAGTAATAAGTGTACGTGATTTCAGGTTTTATATACTAAAGCCTAAGTTAATAATGAAATAGTCCAAGCTAAAATACTGAAGAGGGCTAATGAAGTTATTACCCTACATTTTATAGAAGTCTAAGCTAGGCTTTTGTGAGAATTAATTTCAGTTACTGTAGCGCTTGGGGGCGACCTAAAGCATGTTCATTTCTTAGTCACCTTTTATTGCTTCAAAGCACTACCTGTTACTTTTTCCGCCGCATTATTTACTGGGGAACTCTACATATATACGTGTGTGCATCACGCTGTTTCAACCAAAAAATTACAAAAGTCTGGGGTCAGTTTATTTCGATTGGCTAATGGCCGTATGACAAGGACCCTATCTTTGAAAGGTGCTTACTAGATCCAAAGCTGCGCACCCAAATAAAACTGATAAATTTCGATCTGTGGATTTTTTCCTCAACCCATTTGAAGATAAATGTACTTCTCTTAGAAGTCTCGAGTGGTGATTGTGTCAGTGCTGTGAGTGTGGGGACCTCTTTGGTTGCTTAGTAAACCTCTTCGACACCTGCCGCAGTAGTTCAGAGAAAGACTGTCTCAACGACTCTTAGATGCAATCATCGCCGCAGCAGGCCTCACCAATAACCCAAGAACAAGCAGCATTATTATTAACCTTAATTTGATTTTAAATTTTTGTCATTTATTTCAATGAATAATTATATAAATATATATATTATATTAAATTATATATCATATATGAATTTATATATTTCTGCTATTATAGCTATATAAATTTTTATATATATAATATATTGGTCTCTTCTTCTTTCTCTCTCTCTTCTTCTCCTTCTCTGTCCGTTTTAGGCTTCTTTAATTTTTATGCCTTCAAACGATTTCGCCTCTATGCACAAAGTTTTTATTAGGGCATTCAACTTTTGACTCTATTGACTCAATTTCCTCGGATTTCTGTTACTTAAATCTTTGCTTAACTAAAAGTGAGTCTGAAATAGTTTTCCATTAATTTTTGTGTATTCTTCATTTTCTTTCACTTTCATTCAGAACTTCAATCAACTTAGTTGTGTTCCTTTTAGTGCTCTCTGTCTTTGTCCCCGCCTATAACGTCATTATCACAGTTATAACCGATTTCTCTATGTTGTTTTCTCAGTGTTTTGTGAAGCGATTTTAGCTTTTATAAGCATTTGGATATGTCTTTGTGTAATTTTTTTTAGATTTAGGCTTTTATATTTTGTGCATTCATAATTATCATTAAGTGTTTTTCCAAATAAAAATTGTTTTTCGTAACAGTGTTAAATAGGTTTCAGTGAAAATTACTATGTATTCCACAGTGTGTTAAATATTTTTACAGCATTATTTTTAGAATAGTTTTAATTTTAAGTTTTCAAATTGTAAATATCCACCCATTCGCAAAAATTTCCGCCATGTACGTTGTTAATTTTAAGTATATATATAAATTTTATGGTATTATTTTTTATGTTATTTTTAATCAATTATTATTTATATTTATATTTTTTATATAGGTTTATGCAATCTTGTGCAATCTTATGCATCTGTGCATTCTTGCTTTGTGAATAAACTCGAAAACTTCATTATATTTTGCTCCTCCTACGTAGGCCCAGAGCCTACAAATGGTGACCTGGACTTCAATGGCTTACTCACGCGCGCATTTCTCAGGGCTTCACTAGACTCATCAGAACCTCTCGTCAGACCTTCAAGAGGTCTCTCTCAACCTGAAGCAGCTGTTATATTTCATACTATTTATTTACCATAATTAATAATAATAATTGGTGGCCTGTTTGTAAAAAACAACAGCGCTATAGAAGCTTTTTGCTTCTCCCACAGAGATATTATTATTTTTTTGGGGTCATATTGGCCCTTGTTTCTCTTAATATTGAGTATATCCGTCTTAATTTTAAGTATCTTTTAATTATTATAGCTAGCTAGGCAAGTCCCACTGTGATCCCCTGTGGCTTATTTTTTAACTATTTTAATTATTTTTCAACAATACATTTATTTTGTTACTATGTCGCCACCAAACAATGAAACTCCTTCAAACGAAATTGTGACTTCAACTCTGGCTCAGACTCCCAAAAGTGCACCTGCATTTAAAGGTAATTTCGTCGACAATGATCTTGATTTGACATTCGTCCTCCTTGAATTACAATTGGAGGCTATCTCTGAAAATGAAGCTTTAGAGCCTTACTAGGAATTTTACCAGTCAAGGTCCTACAACCTCTAAGAGACGTCTTACCAAGGCTGCATTCTAGCAATCAGCCTTACACTGAACTAAAAAATGAGTTGTTAGCTAGGTTAGGAGCTAAAGACTCAGATAAATTTAAAAAATTAAAAAACAAAAGCTTGGGCGATCGCCTACCATCAGCCTTGTTGTTCGACATGCTCAGCTTATTCGAAGGTCCTCTAGTTGGGCCCTGCATAAACATTGTGAGGCAGCTCTTCCTTCAGATGTTGCCTGCCGAGCTCCAGTTCCAATTGGACACAGTCGACCCAAATGGTACTTTGCACGAACTCGCTGCATTTGCATACTGTATTGTTAAGGCAAATCCTATGACAGTGCAGAACATACCGCCTCCTGCCTCGCAGGTCTCCACCTTGTGGCTAGGTCAAGGGTCCCAGCTACCCGCTAATCCGAAGGCGCAAGGTTTAACAAATGTAATCAACTCTCCTTCTGCTCAAACCGCTGTGCTTGAGGCACGAATCGCTACTCTAGAGAATGTTATTTTCGACTTAACAAATAGGATTCGCACTCTTGATGCTCGTCCTACTTACTACCAGTCTTATCTTCCTCATCCTCCTACTCCCCCTCCATCTTTCTCTCACTATCCTCTCTCTCCTCCTCAGCTTCGTCGCTTCTATCGCTGGTCACCTATCCCCTCGCGTCATCTGCTACAGCTCACACAATCTTCTCAAACTTCTGCCGCACCTCTTACGCACAATCCACAGGGAGTATATTTAAACTATTAGCCATGGGATGACCAAACTCGCAATTGCATCAAACCTTGTGCTTATAATTTAAACCCCAATGCCACACCGTAAAAACGCACGGTGGGGCAAATTCCGCGTCTAATCTTCTTTGCGTTTACGATCCTTCTCCCGCTTTGTCCTATCTCATCGACACCAGAACTTCTTTCTCAGTTTTACCTCATTCTTACTTGCAGAAGAACCGTGCCGCAGAACCTCTAGGTTCCTTACAGGCCGCTAGCGGTTCCATTATTTACACCTACGGTACCAAACATTCATTTCACCTAATATGTTTCATCTCCTTCCCCCCCCCACCCTGTGCGCGGTAAGGCGAAACTTTCCTTTGGAACTTTGTATTGCCATGATAGCGCCTTTCGCAATGTTGCGTGTCAGACTGCCTTTCGCATTTTTAAAATTCTTTGTAGACTTAGCACCCAACTGCTTGATCGATAATGAGACTCAGTTCTTCTCTGTCTGCATCCGTGCCAACTTCTTCCCATAATATAAACCACCTTTTTTTTTTTTTCCCCCTTTTTTTTTTTTTTTTTTTTTTTTTTCCCAGGTAACAACCCTTTCGAATTTCTTCTGTCTTCCAACTTTCCTGATCTTGTCTCTCCCATCTCGACTTTTTCGGAAGTTAAGCATAATGTGGTATATCATATCGAGACGTTTGGTAGACCTACCTTTGCACGCGCACGTCTTCTCGCTTCCGACAAACTCCAAGCTGCCAAACTTGAATTCAATGCTCTTCTACAACAGGGCATCATTCGTCCCTCCAATTCAGATTATGCTTCTCCTCTTCACCTTGTCCTTAAACCAAATGGTGATTATCATCCCACTGGCGATTATAGAAGTCTTAACGCAATAACACGTCCTGATAGATATCCTGTTCCTCACCTTCAGAATTTTACTGCTAATCTATCAGGATGCATAATTTTTCCTAAAATTTAACTTAGTTAAAGAATTTTACCAGATTCCTGTCAACCCAGCCGACATTCACAAAACCGCTGTCATAACTCCTTTCGGCCTTTTCGAATTCCTTCGTACTCCTTTTGGCCTTCGTAACGCCGCCCAATCATTCCAACGTTTCGTCGACTCAATCCTCCGTGGATTACCTCTTGTTTTTGCTTACATTTGATGACCGGTTTATCTCATCGCCTAGCTCCTCTCCGGAAAGAGGCGGGGGCCCCCAAAAACCTTTTCCCTTTTCTAAAAAAAATTTTTTTTCCCCTTTGTTTTATTTTTTTTTTTTTTTTCCCCCGGGGGCCAAATAAAAAGTATTTCACAAGGTTAGTCGAATATGGCATATGTGTCAATACTTTGAAAAAAATTGGGCTAGGTGTGTTAAGGGGGGGGAGGGGGGGAGGTGTCTTCATCACTAACCTTCCTTGGCCACACCATCTCTTGCCAAGGACCGTTCAGTCCCCTCGATGATCGGTGTTGTCGACCATTCGTTCTTTCCCAATGCCCCAAAAACAACGCCAACTCCGGATATTTCTTGGCTGGTGGAATTTTTATCACAGATTATCCCCGTCCCCAGCAGAAAGAAATACCTTTGTCCTCTTTAAGTCGCTTCTGTAACCTCTCTAGAAAAGGTCTTCACCTCTGTCACCGTCGACTGGACCGACGAGGCCCGCTATGCCTTCACCTCCATCAAAGAAGCATGGCTTCTTCCATCCTTCTCGTTTTTACCTCTACTACACGCACCGACCGCGGGTTTCTATCGACGCTTCGGATTATGAGGTTGGTGGGTGCTGTCCCCTGCAACAGTTGCTTAAGAAGTGGGATGCACCCCCCTGCACGTTCTTTTTCATAGAAACACTCCGATCTGCCCACCTGCGGCCACAGAACTTTTGCGAGAGAATTGCTGCCATTTTCCTCGCTATAAAGCACTTCCTGTCGTCATCGAAGGTTGTGAGGAAAAATTTCATGTGGGCTGTCGACCTGGAGTCAAGGGAAAAAACCAGCCCCATCACTGCCCTCTGACAGTTTAAAGTAGTCCACATTCGTGATGTGAAGCAACCGTTCACCTTGAATTATCGCTCAATTCGACTACCTATATTCGCCCACCCGTTCAAGGGTTGCTGGAAACAATCCCAGCAGATGCTCTTTCTCATATAGTTTCCATAGTCTCTCTTCCTTTTTTTCAACTACAGAGATGTTTTTTTTTCCCACCTGGAGAAGCTGAGAAGAAGTTACATGGCCACGTAACTCCACCTTCGACATGCCAGAGTGTGGGGGAAAAGGGGGGGGGGTTGGGGGGTTTTTTTTTTGGGGGGGGTGTTTTGGGAGGGGGGGGTTTTTTGGGGTGGGAAAAAAAAAAAAAGAAAAAAAGTTTTTTTTTGGGGTTTTTTTTTTTTCCGGGGGGGTTTCCCTCCCTCCACACTTCTTATTGATATGTCCATTCTTTTTTTCCCGGGGTCGTTATACCCCGCCCTGTTTGTACCACTTCCATGCTGTTCTCCTTTGTCTTTAACACCTTTCACCAACTATCTTCGCAGCCAGGTTGTTAAGCTCTCAAGTTAAGCGTTACGCAAACACTTTGTTTGGCCATCCCGTCTCCAGGACGTTAAGCTTTGGAGCTTTTGGACTAACAGTCCTAGTTGCCAAAACCAAAAAAAGAAAAAAAAAAAAAAAAAAAAAACCAAAATTTTTCGGAAAGTCCACAGGAATGCTAACGGGCTTCCTATTGAGCAGTTTTCTTCCCGGGTGTCGGGGTAAACGCTTTCGACGAAGCCCACATTTTACAACTTAGTTGGTCCGCTACCTTCTCTTCAACGGCTACACCACATCCCTTACCTGCATCGACGATACACCCGCTAGGTTCGAAAGTTTCATTCCTTTGCAAGGACAATCCATTGGAACCAGTCGCCCAGGCCTTCTGTTCAACTTGAATGCTCGTTCGGGGGGTACTCCTTCAACGGTCTCAGCAGACCAAGGTAGACAGTTCGAAATCCTACCTTTGGAAAGGCCTCATGGTTTTTTTTTTTTTCCCAATCCAGTTAACAACGCCTCTTTTTTTTTTTTTTCTTGCGTCCTGCTAAGTACCCCCCAAAAAAAAAAAAACCCCCTCCAGGCTCAAGAAATGATAGAGCGTTTTCCCATCGTCAGCTTAAAGCTTCCTTGATGGCCGCCATGGTAACCCATAAATTTGGGTCTGGAGGACTCTTTCCCCTTGTCCTCCTTGGCATTTCTTGCAGTCTCAATCAAAATGAACTTGTGTACGGTCCCCATTCGCATCCCTGGTTAATTTTATCCTCCCTTCTCCCCTAGCTTCGGAAATTCACACACCTTCACTCGCCTGCCTCCTTGTCAAGTATGGCCTAATTCTTGGAAGGCACTTCCCTACCCGTCAGACTCGTCGGGCTACTTACATTCCCCTCCCGGAGCTTGATTTCCTGTTCACACCGTTTTGGTTCGTCAGGACTCGCATTTTTGCGTCCACTCTTCAGGCCCGAATTACGACAGCCCTTCCCGTGTGTTGCCCAACGAAACCGCAAGTACTTTTCCCCTCAGAAAGAGGATCCAAAGTAGAAGAACATGTGATGATATTATCAAGCCAGCATTCCTGGATGCTGATCCCCCTTTTCTTCAGTTGACATGTTCCCACCACCTACGCCCATCCTTCCTGTTCCTTCTGCTCCTTCTCGTTATAATTACGCTTCCCTTCGCAGCACTCTTCCATCTGCCCCCTCCCCTCCCTTCCCCTGCCTGATAGGTCCTCCTCTTCCTATTCTCCGTTTCATTACCTCGCTCCTCCCGAGTTCTTCTCTTCCTTATCCTACTTGCTGGGGGTAATTGTCGTCGGCCTCTTCGTCCTGTTTGTTCGCTTCACTCCTTGAGAACTCGGTTCTCGCTGGGGGGGGTGTAATTTAGCCTCTCTCTCTCCTTTTTTTTTTTTTTTTTTTTTTTTTTTTTTTTTTTTTTTTTTTTTTACTCTTTCTCTTTTCTCTCTTCTTCTCCTCTCTCTCTCTCTCTCTCTCTCTCTCTCTCTCTCTCTCTCTCTCTCTCTCTCTCTCTCTCCTCTCTCTCCTCTCTTCTTTTTCTCTCTCTCTCTCTCTCTCTCTCTCTCTTCTCTCTTCTCTCTTCTCTCTTCTCTTTCTTTTTCTCTTTTCTCTCTCTCTCTCCTTCTCTGTCCGTTTTTAGGCTTCTCTAATTTTTATGCCTTCAAACGATTTTCGCCTCTATGCACTAAAAGTTCACGGCATTCCACTCTATGACTCAACTCCCTCGGATTTCTGTTACTTAAGTCTTTGCTTAACTAAAAGTGAGTCTGAAATAGTTTTCCGTTAATGTTTTCAAATATATGCAGCGTGTCATCTTCGTTTTCTTTCACTTCCGTTCAGAACTTCAATCAATTTAGTTGTGTTCCATTCAGTGCTCTGTCTTTGTTCTTGCCTATTACGTCATCATCACAGTTATAACCAATTTTTCTACGCTGTTTTCTCAGTGTTTTAAAAAAGGATTTCAGCTTTTTTTTTTTTAAGCATTTGGAATGTCTTCGTGTTAATTTTCTTTTTTTTATTTAAGCTTTTATATTTTAAATATTAACATAATTATCATTAAGTGCTTTTCCAAATAAAAAATTTTTTTTGTTCGTTTTAACAAAGTTTAAATAAATCTCAGTGAAAATTACAATGTATTCCAGTGTTTAAATATTTTACAGTATTATTTTTAAGAATAGTTTTTAATTTTTAATTGAAATTTTGTAAAATCTTAATTTCACTTAAGCTTAAAGCTTGTTAAAAACTGTTATTTTTATTGATAAGTGTATAAATTTCAGTATTGTATTATTTTGTTTGTTGTCATTTTTTATTGCGCAAATTATTATTTATATTTATATTTTTATAGTAGGTTATTGCCAACTTGTGCAATGCTTATGGCATCATTGCCATTTCTTGCTTTGTGAAATAAACTCGCAAAACTTCATCATCTGTTGCTTCTCCTATGTAGGCCCAGGAGCCTACAATAATATATAATTATATAATATATTATATATATATATATATATAATATAATATATATATATATATATTTATATATTTTTTTAATTATAATTTTTTTAAAAATATTTTATATATATATATATAATATCTATATGGTTATATTACTTTTAAATCATTACCATTTTTAATATTACTATTTAATTTTTTTATTATTCCATAATTTATTTATGATATATCTGAACGTGCAATGCTCCTTTGTGTTAGCATTCGCTAACACTTGGCCTGTGTTTGGGGTATAGCCGCTGTTATCGGCCACTCCATAAACCCCCAAAAAAAAAAAAAAAAACAAACATACCAAAATAATTAGTTTAGGCCCCAGCACACACTCATAAGTTCCTGCCCAACTTTTTTAAATACGAGCAGTTCTTCCAGTTATTCATACTAGTTTTCTCCTTTTTTTTCTTTTTATCCCTACAAAATGGCTTTCGCCCAAACCCCCCCTTTTCCCGCCTTTCATTTCCACAAGCTCCCTAATCTGTTGTTTCTAAAGATAGAAGCCGCTTCCTTGAAGAGGTGATACCAAGCTTTCAGAAGCACAACTTGCTGTTGGGGGTTCGGTGCCCTGCCAGAGGGGGTCCCTTCAATAAAGAAAAAGAGACACTGGCCCACAGCTTCCACCTCTTCTACCCCTTACACTTCTCTAAAAAGAAATGCTCCTTGCACGCCTCATCTTCTATGGAGGATAAGTTGGAGCAACTCCTGAGGGGGGGGAGTCCTTAGGAGACATGACCCCTACAGAGCTACTATCTAGGATGCTTTCACAGCTCGGGGATTACCATCTCCCAGGGAGGAGGCCATACTCAGGCAACTTTTTGTGCAAAAATGCCGTTCACACATCACTAATATATTGCCCTCAATTAGTAAAGTGATAGTATTAATTATAGAATGGATGCCACTACTACACTGATCGGCGTCCTTAATAGATAGTCCCTGACGAGAAGACACGTCTTAACCTTAGCATAGTGGCAGATTAACTTGGTGCACCGTAACATGTCATCTGTAGGTACCAGCTAACCATCCATCAGCGCTCTGTTATCTGTATTCACTTCAAATCATGTGTCTTGGTTACGCTCCTACATTACTAGGTTCTAGATCCAAAACATCACACTCTGACACTCTCACCATACTATCGCGTTTACAAAGACACAACAAAGTTAACTTTTACATACCTATGCCCGTAAAATAATCTCGACAATCACTTATCTCTACTCGGAGTCACTTCTCCTATGTTTTAGTAGATATATTGGGATTCCCATCCCGCTCCCAAAGATCACAAGATACAAGGCAAAATGCATTTTCCTTCGCTTACCTGCTCTTAAAGGAGTGAGAGGCAATACTCTGAACGCAAGCGAACGTGTATCATGTTGAAATATTATTTATATTGCGCAAAATAACCAATACCTCACACCTGATTCCCTGCTCCTGCATTACATTGCCATTCCAACTACCTCTACCCGTGTAATTAGACTGATTCAACCACATCTAGCCATGTCTACTCAAAGGAGGTGGCACCATCTCACCTACGGCTAAATGTTTAGGCACCACTTTTGCTCCTAAGTAGTTATTGCACCACATTTTACAGAAAAAGGTCAGTTGAAATATATTTTGACCTGGAATTAGGCTTAAATCGCCCCGGGTTACCAAAAGGATTATCCTAAATTTAGACCTAAAGTAGTGTTATCTTATTTTCACCCGCACATTCTTCTACAGAGAGAATGAGCGAGTCCGCTCAGTGTACGTAACTAGTGTAAGGTGGATGTGCGCGAGGTTATGCAGGCTATGTTCTCTGATAGTGATAAGCTCTGCATGCCAAGTCTCTGTCAAATGTACAGTGAGATGGTACATGAACTACATGGGCACTTCCCCATAGCAATGCAAACGGCCGAACTGTATCCTTATAACTAGAGAGTCTGGTTTATACGATACATTTTCCATTTCTCTCCAACAGTCGAGTGCAACTACATACTTTAAATAAATATCTTTAAAGTAATATTTTATATTCATGTTATCTTGTTCCATATTGAAACATTGAGTGCAATTGAGTTTCTCTCCCTAATAGAGTAACTACAAATGTTCACCAGTGATTTCCTGTGCGCCAGAGAAAACGCATTCAGGCTCTTACTGCCATTGCTATAATTATATGTTATATTCGCGTTCAAAGTACCCTGCGACACCTACATGACTTGTACAGGTAGAGGATGTGCATGTCCCGATGGAGTTTATCACCGAATATTTCAGACCACATTAGGTTCACTCAACCAATTTCATCGGCGTGACAGTATTTTGTTTAATCATTGTCACCACAGGTGTAGATCTTGCTCGGCTATACCGAGAGACCTGATATTTTCATAAGAACCATCCATCTCTAAGATATACAGTCCCGTACAAATTCCAAGTTTTTCACATCATCTTCGATGATGGCAGTTGTGAAAAGCAATTTTGTTCATTTGATTTCGAAGATGAATACAGAAACAACTGATACTGGAAGTCCCATTAACACGCTTAATCACACTTACCCTTGCGTCTCATAGAGAGCCTAAGGTGATAATAATGAAATTATAGTTACATACGTATTCTTAAGCACCTTACAAATAATCTTACTTCGTTCTAATGTAGCATGCCCCCCCCCAGTCTCAGTTAAGTTCACTAGGTTATTACAAAAGTCACTTCAAACAGCTAACTCATTAATAAACACACTATAGCGTCCTCCGACTAAGTTAAGTTCGTTGCTAGTCGCGGCTCGCTGCGCCTGGTCGCGCGGAGAAGCTGAAAGATGTCGTGTCTGTTGTGTGTTGTTGCTTGAGTGTAAATCTGTGAGTCACAAAGGTAAGTCTTAATTCATGTGAGTGTTTAGAGTGTAAAAGTCGGTCATTGAGAGTGTAAGTCTAACGTGTGCTGAGTTGTAAGCTCATGCACCCTTGATGTTACCTAGTGTGATAGCTAACATCTGATGAAGCTGAGCTCCTAAGGTGGTACATAGTTGCGTCCCCTGTGGAAGTGATCTATTATCAAGAGTGTAGAACTGTGTCAGTAACTCGGCGATCTGAACTGTCACAAGATTTATGCCTATCCCGTGTACATCGTACAAACCCGAGTCCTTTCACGTACCATCTCAGTTGCTGCTACAATATTTTCCGAAAAATCGATGCTGTTATTAAGTGTAGTAGTCGTGCGTCGCTGAAATGTTGTTGTCGCGCCCTGTCGCCCGCTGCGTCTCCCCCTCTGCAACCACCATGCCACCTACAGCGCTCCCTACAAGCCAAGGAGATTTTATTGGTGGTGTTATAACCATGATGATGCAACCTAGTTGAGAGTGATTGTTGCATCTAAGTTGTCACTAGCTTCAGTGTGAGTACTACGCTTTCATGAAGTGCATGTGTAGGGTGTTGGCTTTGAGAACCCCTTTCGCCTTTACCGGAATGCTGCCTCAAACTTTTCAGCGATGGTTGTTGTGGGTGCCCATTGACACTGGTCTTGCAAGGGTGCTGAACCTCCTTGTCTGTGTTGAGTGTGATAGCTGACTCATGTGGATTCTCTAACAGATAATAATAAACAATAGCGCCTTGAGACGTAATTATACCAGTAGTCTACTCAAACATACTGAATAAGAGAAATAGAGTATACACAAATGAAGTATAAAAGCATCAACATATCAATGCCAATATAATCCAAAATCAAATAATACAAAGTGCATATAGAACAGAGAATAAGATCACATACTCTCTTTAATTCTCGAGAGTTAAAACAGTAAAGCAGAAAGTTGTAAAATAACAGCTCTCTCACGGATATATCAGTAATGAGTGTAAAGCACACGAGGGTACATCCTAGAAAGTGTGAATATGTCACGTCCAACACCTGACACGAGTGTTAAGTGCGTAGTTAGACACGGCACATTGCTGCTGCATATTTCCTCTCTACGCAAGCGTAGAGTTAAACCAAGTACCACAGTGATGAATTTAAAGCGAGTCAGAAGTGTCTCGGAGTTAAAACAAAGGCATACAATCCCTAGGTGAGTTAGGTAATAACCAGCCTCTTGTTTTACTGCTATGCGTAAGTTGTAAAGTATGATTTTTAATGAAAATTTCGTACCATGTTATTAAAATAAAATGTTTATATGCCAGACACTCTGTATCACTCCATTCACATACAAATTAAAAATTAAAAAAGTATTTAAAACAAAAATAAAAATAGAAATAATAATAAAAAGTATTAAAACAAAATAAAAAATATAAGAAGAAAAATAATGGGAAAGATAAATATATGATGTTAAAGCAGTAAAGCAGAGAGTTAAAAGCAGTAAAGCGAAAGTTAAGAAGCAGGTAAAAAATGAGTTAAAGCAGTAGAACAGAAAGTTAAAGCAGTAAAAATAGTAAAGCGAGTTAAAAGGCAAAATTAAACAGTAAAGCGCAGTTTTAAAACAAAGCTACTAATCCCCTAGGTGTTAAGGTAATAACACCTCTATGTTTTACTGCCTTTACCTGCTTTAAGGTATGTAAAGATTATGTTTTTAATAAAAATTCGTACAATTTATTAAAATTAAATGTTATATACCGAAACTCTGGTGTTTTATTCTTACATTACAAATTAAAAATAGAAAATATTAAACAAAAATAAAAATAGAAATAATAATAAAAAGTATTTAAACAAAATTAAAAATATTAAAAGAAAACATAATGCTTAATAAATATATGATTAAGCAGTAAAGCATGAGGTTAAAACAGTTATATATCTTTAAACAGTAAAGCAGAGAGTTAAAGCAGTAAAATAGAGGTTAAAACAGTAAGCAGAAAGTTAAAGCAGTTAAACATGTTAAAGCTAAAGTTTAAAGCAGTAAAGCAGCAAAGACCTAGTAACTAACCCCTAGGTGTTAGGTAATAAACCCTCTATTTGTACTGCTTTACTGCTTTAAGGTATGTAAAGTATATTGTTTTTAATAAAATTTTCGTACAATTGTAGTAAAAATGAATGATTTATAATATCACACACTCTGAATTTTTTTCTTCTTACATACCATTTCTCTTATAAATTAAAAATTAAAGTAGAAAGTATTAAGTAAAAATAATGTTAATAACTATATGTGTTTAAATAACTATGTCTGTAATGAGTTACAGTTTTAGGTGTTCGCGAAAATGTTTTAATAAAAATGTTTAAGTATGAAATAAAAATGAATGACTCGTAGTATATTTGAAACAAAATTCTTTGAAATGTTTAAAAATATGAATTAAAAATGAAATGAATTAGTATATATATATTTTTCAGTCGCGCGCGAGCGGTCGCAGCTTGGTGCGGGCCTCCATCCTTGCGGGGAGGGGCTTGCTGCGCCCTGGTGGAAGCTTATGATCTTGGGAAGACAAATTAAACTCTGTCTATGATGTGGGAAGGCAATGAGCCATTCAAAGGTTGATTTTCATCAAAGATGGAATCATACAATATAGATGGTATCAAAGATGACGTCATCAAAGATGAGTTCATTCAAATGACCTTCAGAAGATGTGACTGACATCCTCCTAAACTCACTCTAGCGTATCATTATGCTGTCTACCTTGACAGCAGCTTCTCTCTTTCGGCCTCTCACAAAGTGTTCCTCCGCCCGAAGAAAAGAGGTGTCTCGGTCAAGTAGTGGGCGGAAGAATAGTATCCGCTATGCTTGTACATTATCACTTCATCAATGTCAAACAAAAGACGCCAACTCGGCTGAGGCATCAGTGGAGGGGCATCCACTACTACCTATGTTCAGCTCTAGTGCCGTCGATTAAGTGATACATACGTGTACCTTGTGCTGCTGAAGCGTACGCACATCTGAGTATCAGGCGTATCATGCTAGAGCGTTGAGTGTACAGTTTGGAGATAGTGTCCTGATTATAGTTCTTCGTATTTCAAGCAATACTTAACTTCATATAGGAAAGATAGCAGGTACTGTGGAATATACACCAGTCTGTCCTCTGACTATGACAACACTAGGGGCGTGAGTGGTTCCTCTAGTAGTGTATGCTGCCCTCTTCGTATTCTAGTGTCTCTAGTCTTGAAGATGATAGTGACCATAGAACCAGAGCTCTCGAAAAAGTGAAACAGTCTCAGTGTTGGCATCTATCTGGCCACTCTCGGCACATGTATAGAACTGGCTACTGCCATTGGTCATCATATGGCGTTGGCGACACTTGTGGCCATCTCACATATACGGCTATTCAGATACTGTCACGTCACTTGGCGAAGCTCACCATGGCGGGCACGTACACCTGCTATCTATCATCATTCTCTCACCACTGAATACACCTACATAGAACATCACTACGTAGCTCTCTACTACTCTCGCATGCAGTGTGAACCATTCATGACCATTCAAGTAATATATACAGTGCGAGCACATTGCAGTCAGGATGATATAAGCGTCAGGTTCGATCAAGGCTAAATATCGGAAATGGAGTAGAACAGTCGTCAATATATACAGTATTCAAAATAGGTCCGCGCATAGAGTCTCCTCTAAGAGTGATGGACATAATCTAACAACGTGTTACTTGATGCGAGCCTCATTCAATGTCATTCAGCCAGAATCTACCTCCATATAGAGTCACTCACAACTATCGGAAGGTAAAAGCCAGCGACAATAGAGGCTATCTTGCGGATCAAGTCAATCGAGTAAAGACGGATCCCTCCACGGATGGTCTAGCCCCTGGCTCTTCTACTGAGACGATTCACATACAGAGTGTGTTACCTTGTGTCTCTTCCGTCAAAATTGACCCAGTGGAATACCAGAAGCATGTTCCAGTAACGAAAACAATCTTTCCGTGTCCTGGTGCACGAGATCAACTGATTCCGATTGGAAGACCAAAGGGTAGCCTCAGAGTCCCTTATCATTTACCCCGTTCTGCGCGCTTTCCAATACTCATGCAAACTCCCATGTGGAATGTATCCACTAGATGGCTTTTTCAGCTCTTCTGTATACTCACGCCCCAAAATGACCCCATGGAAGGACCAAGGAGGGTAGACCAAAATATATTTTGTGTCAGGGCCAAAATTGACCCCAACTCTGTATCTGCAAAAAACCCGGTGGCCTCACACAAAACCACAACTCACATAAAATTCATCTCGCTAGTCCTTATAAATGGCAGCACTTTAACTTCTTCGTACCGTGTGTCAAACTCTCGACGTCCACCTATCCTCTCAAGCACCCCTTTTTATCTGAATTAATACAATCACATGTGTTGGTGCTCTGAGAATTAAGGGAGAAAGTGGATTTTGAATAGGTATTATATCAGCGATACCGGAGTATGCTAGACGCTAATCCGCCTCTCGGAGCACCAATGATTTGTCTTCGTGTAGCGAGGGTGCTATATACTTAGCGTGTCAAACCAGTGGACCATATAGAAGAATTAGTAACTTTTGAGATTGCCAAAGAACATCTAGGAGCATTTGCTACTAGGAAATGTGTGAGAGAAAAGGCCAGCCAAAAACTACGCCTGGCGCAGAGAGAATGAGCCCGATGGAAGACGGAAAGGGCTTGTCAGAAAAGAGAGGGCGTAATTCCTAGTTTCCCTATAATATAGGTAAAGGACCCAAAAAGAGCAAGGTCAACGAAAAAAATTTGGGCACGTCACAATATTAATTTCAATTTTGTCCCATCAAACCCGCCACGCTTGTAAACAGGGCTGATATCTTAATTTAGGTCAAGGCGAAGTGGGAAAATTCAGCCAGAATGAGCTCAATGAGTAGAGTGAGAATGACATAACGACAATTGGCTCATTGACCATCGCTCGTGCATACTTGTTATTCCTAACTCAGCGTATATATCGTCTTCGTGAAAAGGCCTCCAGAGAGTGATATATTGGAGATGTACCGAATCCCACTGATGGAGAGAGTACTGGACTTTCACTCTCTCTAATTAGCATCGTACAATTTACTAGTATTTATTACTGAAGATGTTATCCTCGGTATGTTGTTCTCTATCAGTGCGTCATGCCCATCCAGTATCTATAATTGATCGGTGATAGAAGAGCTATTTATAGGAAATTAATTTATAATATTCTCCAACGTTATATTTACAATATAATTTGTATAATTAAGAGCTTAAAAAAAAAAAAAAAATCACATCACCAATCCCTTAATTTAACTTCCCACCCACTAGTCACCATATGAATAGGTACTATTCCAAGTATAGTTGAAATTATTATACGCTAATTAGAAGAATGCCTTATATAAGTAAATGAGATTTTAATCTTTTATGATACAGTTTATATTAACAAAGATCATCAGAGCTGCACTTTTAAAATTCTACCGTATATCCATATCTATAAATAGCGTAATTTTACTACCTTTCTAATTCGTTACCTACTACTACATAAATAATTCTTAGTTAATTACCAACTTCTAAACACATCATCTCAGTTGTTAATATCATACCCTACTTTCTAAATAAGCACTTTCACTTCTTTCACCCTTGCCCTAATACATTTTTATCTTTTTTAATATTCAATATTATAATTTCTAATGTAGATATTCGTTTTTTATTATTATAATATATATATAATATATTATATAAAAATATATATGTAGTAAAAAGAAAGAATACATATTTATAATATACTGCCTTCAGTATAAGTGCATTGTTTATATGATATTATATATTATTAATAGTAACGGCGAGATATATTTAATTACCATTACAATATAAACTTTTTCACACATACTTGATCCTTAATAAGGTGGAATGGCAAACGCTTTCAACATGTGCAGTAGTATTCAAATCAACATCATAGGCGGAATAAATAAGGAAGAACTACTTATGATAGGAAAAAAGAAATTAATTTGGGACATAATTCCAAAATGATTCCATTTGATAGCATAGAACCGATTTTTTGGTCTGGCCTCCTCGAACTCTTGTTAAGGAAATAGCATCTCTAGAACCATGCAGATTTTTATGCCCTAATATTTTTATGCTGTTCGAAAATTTAAAATGCACATAGGGCTAACAAATCACCGAAAATTATAAATGGATATTATAT
>JABUQX010074587.1:12500-62909 GCA_015478945.1 Trachelipus rathkii | reverse complement strand
AGGGATTCTAAGAATAAACGGTTCTAACAACGAAGAAAATCAAGTTAAAGGGTTTCTTGTTGATATTATCCTACAACCAAGAAGAATCAAGTAAAAGGTTTCCTGGTTGATAGGATAGATATGAGGGGTGACAATAGGTACTTCCCCTTAACAATGCTGTTATAACAAGCATCGATTATGTCGGCCTCTCTGACGGTATTATTATCTGTCCATTAGTATTTTCTTCCATAAGAGATCTTGATTTTTCACAATTCAACGGTAGATGGACAGTTTCCTCATCTTTTCGCCTGATAACACAGGATCTTCAATAACGTGTTTGGCCTACTGGTGTCCCAATCCTGAATAATGTGTTCTTTGTTTGTTGGACACATACATATCTTGCCCAAGGGGACTGTAGTAGTAACTTGGGATTGGGCATTCACCTTTCAGTTCCTCAGTAAATTTTTTAACAGATCGATGTCTTATAAGTGATTGAACAACAGGTAACGCAACACGATATGGTGCGGCCTGACACACAGTCTTTATTGTATATCCGAAGATCTCTCGGCCATTAATGGCATTCAGAATACTTGATCGTCTGGTCCTGATACTCTGGGATACCGACAGAGATGTTTCTAGATGTCTTGTACTATGTAGAGTCAATCCTGAAAAACATCAAAATATCCGGCAGTTATTGAGTCATGGAAGGATTTCCAATTATAAAAAAAAACATGAGCATATTATCTAGTCTAAGATTATTAATTTTTACTACATAATAACTGTCTGGAAGCGAAAAAATGACGTAGAGTAAACTAAGTCATTTTCACCTTCACTATTTCTCAACTGCACTTATTGATTTGGGAAATCAGAAGTACAAATTAATTATTGAGAAACTGACGAGTTATATTAAAAAAAAACAAATTTAATTATATAAAATTTAAAATTTGCATCTTTAAAATAAAGGTATATAATCAGAAAATAAATTGCTTGGAAAGTTCATAGTTGTTCATCGAAAACACACCACCTCAATAATAATGAAATTTTTTTTTTTTTTTTCATTATTATATTTTCTATTTCGAAAATAGAAACAATCTAGGAAGTCTTTTTCCTGATTCTTTCTATTTTCTTGTTATACTCATTGAATCACCCATCTGGTCCATTTAATTTGAAGAGAGAGATCTACTCAGCCAAGTTATAGATTGATCAGAGAACATCGGATTATCTCATTCAGGAACCGGACAAATCTGTAAAATAAGTTTTAAGCTCCTCCGGCCCACAACCTGTCATGAACATGACAGGTCGTTGGAACCGAGGAACTGGTATATATATATGTACAATAGGTACATATATATATACAGCTCATATATATAATATATATATATACTATATATTATATATATTATATACAATAACTGTAATATAGGTACATATATATATACAGCTCAATATATATATATATATATATATCAGTTTGTGAGGTAGGCGGTTTTCGATGACTCTATACATAATAATTATATGCATTTTATTTGATAAATATATACTAGACAGTATATATTTATACCTTATACGTATTTAACCATTGGTTAAATAACGTGAGGAATTCTATTACACAAGACTATTTTGATTTTTAGTTTATAGTTTAATCTTTAGTCTGCAAGCATACACGAAGAATCCAGACACACAAAGATCAACTATACCAGAATCATGTACACCAGGAGGGTTTTTTCGTCACCTTAGTTAAAGTGTTTGACGATCAGGCACACTAGAAAGCATACATTCAAAACAGCTTCAATAGATGAAGATGTTATAGAACAATAGTTCAGAAGGAAGTTTACTTAAGAGATTAAGAAAGATAGGAATAAGAGTTTTTTTTTTTCAGATAACTTATCAGAACTATGTACTGATAAGTTTGATTGGCCAAGTAATTTAAATTTACGTTCCAGTCAGTAAGGGAACGACAGAAGTTTCATTTTCTAAACAGATGAAGCAAAGCCAACTTTTATTCTCCAGGCTTATTTACTTCGTATCAGGACACAAGTGTGTCATTTTATAACCCCGAGACAAGGTTATAAAAGACTGGTCCTTCTTCTATGACGTACATACTCCACTGGAGTCGACATAACATTGGGGAAATCTGGAACTGATCCTCTACTCCTAGTGCGAGGAAGATCATCTAATTGCATTTCCTCCAAGATTTCCTCATCTATGTGGACTAAAGTCAAATTACTATTATCCAAATGGACGTTGGTGGGATCACCAAACACCCTCCCACTATTTGAAAAGGTGGAATTCTAGTCTCCGAGACAGGTGAAGAAACCATTGCAGCCGACGGGGATATATTGAAAGAATTATTATTTGGCGGGCTGAAACCATAAAATTCAGTCCTTTGAGAACTGGAAGAACTATCTAAGTCAAAAATGTTTGACCAATCGTCCGGCAAATCACCCACAACCACTCTCTCCGACAGATCCATGGATCCTCAGAAAGACTGAGTGAAATAGAATTAGGTCTTTCCATAAAAAAAGACGGTGGATCCGTTAGACTCAACCCAGATGCTTCCAGATTAGGACTTTCCAACTGTGATGCTTGTGAAACTATAAGGTCTTCATTATCATTGGTTACCCTTGCAGGAGAAAGGACAGAGGGGTATTTGAATCTAATAGGGTATTCATGTGAATACATATCATGATAATCTAAAACAGGGGTAAGTATTTCAGCATGGTTGACCCCCAGGGTACTACCATGATTCATAGGAGAACTAGTAGGAATATTTATTAAATCTATCTCGGATAAACTAGAATCGGAATCCGTCTCAGGTAAACTAGAATAGTTAGAATTTGACTCGTCCGAAGAATGGATAGGTGAAATAGGAATTACGAGAGGAGGGAGCAAAAATTTAACCGCTTTGTGACCGGGCATTCGTAAGACTTCGGAAGATAACTGAGGAATAAACTCCTCCATACTCATATTGAGGTTTTCTCCCGGATCCAGCAGTTGGCTCTATTACAGGAGTTAATTCTGGCATTTGAATATACTCACTTACAGAGATAGGATTAAAAGTTAAGAATCCCTCAAAATCAGCTTCCTCCTCCAGGGAATCATCGCTATTAGTGAACAACGAGGTATCAGCGATGGACTCTGACTCATAAGAATTAGCTGAATCAGTCTCAGACTCAAGGTCGATGGATTCAGGAGAATTTTCATCCTCCCCATCCAACAAACTTTCCTCGTCCGAGAAAAATGCATCACTAATTTCCTTATTTCTAGTCAGGTATTTTCGTAAATACCCAGGAATCTCAATCCATTCTCTTAAGTGGGAGAAATGGACTTTTTGAGTTCTACTGGGGGGATTAGTATTTCTCTGTATGACATATGACACCCTATTCGGGTTCACGTCAACAACAGTAAATGGCCCTTCCCACCTATTATGAAATTTAAGAGCAGTGCTTGGCCCAGTTCGTATTACTTTACGAGCTACTTTTTGACCCACCTTGAAAGGTTTAAAATTGACACTGCCCTCTTTCCAATATTGGGGAAAAGTGTGCACTGGAGCATGAGCTTTTTGTAGTAAATAATCAGAAGGTGACATGTCCAATGCACTATGATAAGTATTATTATAAATTAAAATAGAGGAAGACAATTCTTCATCCCAAGTAGCGGGTTGCTCCAGAACTAAACATTTCAGTAGTTGAATTAAACTTCGATTAAATCGCTCGGAGACACCGTTACTCGAGGGATGAAGTGGAGATATTCGCACATGTTTAATGTTGTGTTTTTGTAACACTTGTTGGAATATCTGGGAAGTAAATTCAGTTCCATTATCGGTTAATATACGATTTGGAACTTTAGGAAGGAAAGGGAGAACTTGGTGCTCCAGTTTCCTAGATACGGTCAAGCTGGACTTGTCGGCAATGGGAACTACAGACACCCATTTAGAATAATGATCAATAAATATCATGCAGTATTTATTTCCCTTAAAAGTTTTTGGGAATTGAATCAAATCCATGGCACATAAATCGAAGGGATAGTTGGCCAAGATTTTCAACATGGGTGGAGTTACATTAGAAGAAAAGTTTTTCTGCATCTGGCAAACAGGGCAGCACCGCACTACATCGGAAATTACCTGATTAACCCTAGGATGCCAGAAATGCTTGTATACCAACTGCAGCAGCTTGTTCCGACCTATATGGGCACAGGATACATGGAGTCCCAGAACTATGTGCATTAGTAAGTCCAAAGAAATTGCATATAACAGATTCCCGGACGTAGTTCTGTAATACAAGATGTCATTTTCCAAAACCATTTGTTTAGAATGACTTTTGTAGGGTTTAGGAACTTGTTGCCAATTTATATTGTTATCATTTTTCTTAAATCCCCTCAATAAATATCGAAGAGTACGATCATTATTTTGATCGTAGATAACATCGGTATCATTAATATTAGTATTGATTACTGATACGTTTTTCACCTGTATAGTAGAGGACTTTAAATTGGACTGGGTACAAGTTGATATGCCATCGGCCACCACAGTCAATTTTTTCCCTTGCAGATGAATCAGTTGTTTTCGGGACATATCAGGTAATAAGTGATTATCCCTAAGAGCACAAGTACCAAGTATCAATGGGTTATCTACCATGTATTCCTGGGGTACTATGAAAAACGCGGAAGGATGAGTTACAAAACCCATATTAAACCTCAGGATTATATTTACATAGTGAACAATAAGGAATTCGTTCTTTATTTCCGAAACCACTGATGGCCTTTACTCCTATGTCTTCGGAAGCCAAAAGCTCTTTTGAATTCCCTAGGAAAGGAACAATCTCGGAGCTTATCAAGTTTACTCCAGCCCCACTATCTACAAGGCAATCATAAATGGGAGCATCCTGATCATCCAACTTGACACAGACGATCAAAGGTTCTATATCGGCCTGGCACAAGTTAATAGCAACGACCATGTCTTCACTAGCATAGGAATAAGGTTTATGCGAGAATTTACTCACTGGAGGTATCCCATAAAAGTTAATAGAAGGATCATCCAGTTTCTTTACAGAGTCATTATCCAAGTCCTTTTCCACAGATTGACTCATCTCTGTGGGGACTAGTCGTTTAACTGATTGGCGGGGCGAGCTTCAGCAAACCCCCCTTTGCAACGACCTTCATAGTGAGACACATTACAGGTTTCACACGGGTCCAGAAATAGGCGTTGGGGAAGCGGCTTCTCAGTTGGTTTAGCCGAATTTTTCTGGGCTTCAGGGGAATATGATCGCGAATAAACTTTCTTTACCGCACCTTGAAGGTATTCTCTAGGAGGAGTTCGTTCGGGATCACTGGATCGTGGAGGGGTGCGTTGAGAGCACCTCATTCCCGCGTGGGGACCTCTACAAAAGGGACATACCACTTTCCGGGTATTTACGGGAGATGATGGAGGAGAGTTCCTAGCTCGGCATTCGGTATTTGAATGGCCGGTTTTCTTGCAGTAGCTACAGACTCCCAAGTACTTATAGCATTCCTGCATTTCGTGTCCTCGCTTCTCACAGTAGTCACACAAGATATTCATCCGATCCCCCGATCCTGAACGACCCTTTCGACCCTTTCGATTATTCTGAGCTCTGGAACGTTCATTACTTGGTGGTGAATTCCGAACAGTGTTGTAGACAATACGACTGCTATTATTCCTTTCCGGAGGACCACGTTGGCCAAGATTTGAAGAGCGATGGTTACGGTTAATTGAAGACTTAGGTTTACGCTGTTCAACCTTCTTACGCAACACATCAGTCCATCCAGGGAGTGCAGCATTGATCTGAATTACTGACTCCACAGATTCGTTTAAGTCCACCTCCTGGTCAGATCGGGAATAAGTTGATGGGCCGACCTCAAGTGGATTTGTTTGGGACATTGAATTTGGGAAAGCGATATTCTCGCTATCTAAGGAGTCCGCAAAATTCACTATATTTTCCCAAGAAGCTCTACTATACCCGTCCAGCTCCATCATTTTGATATATTGACTGACGAATATCTCAACATAAGGAGGCAAACTACATAGGAAAGCTATTCTAAGGGAATCATGATCTCTCATATCATATCCAGGATATGCCTGACTAGCTAGGCGCTCTAACCGAAGGGCGAACATTTTTATGCTCTCGTTAGGGTATCGGTGAGCGGCATGATACTTCTGTATTCTGTATTCTTTTTTCTTTCGTTCCTCATCACGATACCAACACACAAGATTATCCCGTACAGAGAAGTATTCACGGTTGTCTTTGATGATCTCTCGGTATATATTCAAAAATTTGCCTTCTAGCTGTCGGCCAAGCAGTCGTAACCATTGGTGATGGGCATTAGGGTAGTGTAAACTACAATAAGCCTCAAAATCAGCCAGGTAGACTAAGAGATCTTGTTCCGATTCGTATTTAAACTTTCCAGGATCCACAACCTTAAGCTTCTGAGAGTTCTTGAGTAACTGAGTAAGAAGCACAATGGCTTCCTCCAGCATGTCAAGTCTCTTTTTCATGTGTGGTCCTGAATACATTGAAGGTTCATCGTCGTCAGGAATACGACGCGTAGGCAGTCGTTGGAATATCCTGTGGAATATAACCAGAATGCGACTGAGAATCAGTCGAAAACATCTGGTGCTCCGGATATTGATTTAAGGGAATTTGTTCTCGTTGAGGCTGTAGTAATTTATTATACTTTCCAGAAAAGTCAGCCTCTCCTCTATTGATAGGGGATAGAGAATCTCTATTGTCTCTGCCCATATCGGAAGTTCTAAAGAGAGACTTAGGTTGGGTGAAGTAATTTACTGGGGGTATAGAATCATGACGAAGATTGGGATTAGGAAGAAAATTATGAGTATGCATAAGATTAGGATTAGGAATAAGATTAGGATTAGGAATAAGATTAGGATTAGGAATATAGATTAGGATTAGAATGAAAGATGTAGGATTAGAAAGGAATTTATTTCTAGGATTTTCTACATAACTGGGTGGATTATGTAGAAAAGGCGTTGATCGTGGTTGAGATTGGGAAACTAAGGAAGGTTTATACTCACGATCATAGAAAGAAGTGGTATTTTTAGGCATATGCACATAATGGGAATCGAATTTAGGTGGAATACCTTGACCTTGATCATGGAACGTTCTGTGTTCAACCTTACCGACTGTATCATTTACTTGAGCCAATTGCCTTTCACTTATCACCTGCTTATTGAGTTTAGTCAATAAGGTACTCATTTGGGTCTCAGTGAAAGGTTTGTCAGAGTTAGGAGCTAAAGATAAGTCAGAGGGTATGTCAGAGTTGACAACTTCTACCCTGTCTTTATTTTCCACATTCATTCCTACATTCATTCCGACATTATTTTTATTACGATCATCACGGAGACGTTGTTCTACACGTGGATCTAATGCGACAGCTGCAAGAGAGGGATCGAAGTCCACAGCTTCTTGGCTATCAGCATTTATGCTCGTATCCAAGTCTTTTGGTTGAGGTTTTTCTGACATTTTCTTTTGTAATTTTCAAAAGAAAGAATTTCAAAGTATTGGAGGGTTATTACTAACTAACTCTCGATCTGTCCAATATAAGTACAAAACAAAAGAAGATTTATTTGAAAAGAATTGAAGAGATTCGATGATTTTTCAAAAATAAATGACGATGTGAGCGAGAGTCACAATCCTAGTGCACGCAAGCGCAGGAACTCAACAGAGTCCCTGTTCGGGCGCCACTTAATTTATTTATGTGGCGGAGAGGAAGTACGCTGGGATCAACAAGTGTACCCGACGGTGAGGTACCTCTCTCCGCTCTTTCTTGTAGATAAGTTCGAAGAATTATTAAGATTACAAATGTCGATTTATAGATGATTACGTCAATGTTAGGTTTGTGATGTTCAAAGATAGTGGTTTGAAGGTCTAGTCAGCACAGCAACCACCTGACACCATCAGGGGTAATACGGAGCAAATTAGATTTTCTCCGTAACGGAGGGAGTTAGTCTTCAGGACTCCGTAAGCCTGCTGACTTGAATGACTTTCGAGGAGGATTGCGACGGTTGATAACATATAAAAATGTTGATATTAAGCTAAGATTTTACCCAAAGAAAGGTGTAGAACTATTTAACTAGTTTCCCGGAGCTTTCTCGAAGGTTAACCCGATAGAGGTCTCGAAGATTAAGAATAATAATATCAATAAAGAATCAATATGAAGGATAGTGACACTCCATAGAAAAGTTTTATCTTTAATAAATCGCTCAGAATATATGGTGGGATGTTTGTGTTATAAAAAGTTAATAGCTAACACAAATCCAACCCCAACAATATTAATCAAAGAATTGGTTTAATAAAATCAATAAATACACGTTGGAGTAAAAGTTAAAGGTTCCAATGTGTAAAATATGTACACGAGCACAGACAGCTCTAGGATCAGATACGAGAGTGGAAACCGAACGCTTCCAAATATTGCTCATGCATAAAATCAAGGGAATAAGAAATCCAGACTCAACAATTGTGAATAAATGATGACTTAACTGAATTGACTGGGGGAATGGTTCCAAGTTGAAAAGTAGGATTTAGGATGATCACTACTGTGATAGGATACGATGAAGGGAAAAGACTCAGGATGAATCCCGACGCGACAATTGGCACGAGGCAAGATTCAGGAAGAATCAAAACCTCGAAACAACTCCACGAAGAAAGACTCAGGATGAATCTCAGCCTTATAATCGCACCAAGAAGAAGGATTCAGGAGGAATCCCAAGATCTGAATGTCTAGAAGGATTCAAGTATGAATCCCAAGATCGGAAAGCAGCCCACAATTAAAAAATGATGGATTCAAGTATGAATCCCAAGAACGGAACCCTGTCAAATATAAACAATTATTGGTATTTATACCATAATTTATATTTGCATATTTGACAGTTAAATGAAGTCACATATATCCATTCCATTAAGAAACATACCCTGATATATCCAAGAGGGGTCTCTTAAATAGGGACTAATGATGTCAACGGCCTTCCAGCAAGCAACAAGATAGTAAACTGTAACAAATATCAAGTTTACTATCTTAATATCAATACAATATCCTTATTAAAATTATAATCATAAGCTTAAATAAGGTGGTAAATTATATCACTAACCTTGAACCCAGCTAAATAGGCTTTACAATCTCGTCAAGGTGTGATATTTGAGCACTATTCCGGATATAACCTCTGTGCTTCTGGCTATGCTTTTATTAGTTTTTTTTACTTTTTAAAATATACAATTATTATCATAGCAAGAGATACTAAAAGAAAAGAAATACTGGTATAGTATCTATAAATGGTACAAAGGTTTTCTATAATTGAATTGATAAGATGAATAAGATTGTATTATCACAGGCTGGATCAAAAATGGTTACAAAATTCCAGACTGTATTATAAAAACATTTTCGAGAATAAACAACACCAGAATAAGATAGCGAATTGCCAATTGACACCATGGATGCACGATCAATATCTCCCTTATATATATATATATATATATATATATATATATATAATATATAATATACTATATATATATATAATAATATATATATATATATATATATAATATATAATATATACTATATATATTATATATATATACGGTATATGAACTCGTGCGCAGGAGTGAGTCGCCGCCTCTCATACGAGAGGACGCTGGTTCAAATCCTCCGCGTAGCAGTTGGAGTTTTATCTACCTGGGGTGCAAGAATTAAAACTCGACTGCGAACCACGTTGATGGCGCGTGTTTGGGATAGCGGCCTTTAAAGTTCGATTTCTGTGGTCCCCCGTGTTACCCACTGCATAGGAGATAAAGCACGTTACAAAAGTTAGTTATATATATATATATATATATATATATATATATATATATATATATATATATACTATATATATATATATATATAATATATTAATAATATTACCATTAGTTTTTATTTTATAGATTTTAATTTATATTGCATTTAGCTACTCTTCCGATCAAGCAGCTTAAACTTACTGATGTATTTTTCATTGTAGCGGTCAGTACAAAACTCGGTGGCTCGTTTTGAGAGAAACGTTTTTGTTTTGTATATCGCCCAATAAAGGTCTCATTAGGACAGTCATGTTGGTTGATCCTACTTTTCAAGTGTCTCACGGGTTCAGGCATACAAGAGTTACGAAGGGGCTTCGAATTACTAATAACTCAAGGTTAGTTAATTGACTATTTTGTTATTCTTAAAGAAGTGCAGATACTTTTCTTAACAGGTACCGCAAAATGAGGGAAATTGAACCATGCTGGCGAGATGGAACCATCCTCACATACAAATTTATTTATTTATTGATTTTTTTTTTGTGACAGGAACCATCCATTTTTCTGAATATGATTTTTTCTTGTACAATATCAAAATATTTCAAGATTTTGAATAAAGTAAATTTATAAATGATAACAATAACTCAAAAATATTTCCTTTTGGTTAAAAATTATCTTGAAAATTATATTATGCACCTAAAAAAAAAAGAGAAAAAAACTTTGTTTTAAAAATTCTAGCTTAGTGGAGAAACTATATTCCATTAGAAAGTGTTTTTATATAAAATATTAAAAAAATTCTTTCAGTTTTTAAAATATTAATGTTTTATTGCCTTGGGTAAAAAGAACCAATTTTTTCTTAAGATTTTTATTTTTTATGATATATTTTCTACTTATTATGCGTTATTTTGATATTTACATTTATATTATGTTATTATTTACTATTCATGTAATAAATCTTATATGCTTTTACACAATTTTTATGTTTTAAATAATATAAGAAATAATATCTGCACGTTTTCATATATTAATTTACATGAAAACATTCAGAAACGTATGTATTTATTTAAAAAAAAAATGTTAAATATAGTTACATCCTTTTTCAAGCTTGAAAATTTCGAAATTTTGGTTCCTTTTCCTCCAAATCTACTAATAAAATAGTCATTCTTTTTTGTTTTTCAATTTTGTTTTATATTATCTATTTTACAAGTATTACACTATTGTATAGCCAAAACGTAATTAATACATAATGGTTCATTTTTCCCCAAAACTTTTAATAAAATGGCAGTTATACATTTTCCTCAAATTTGATTTATATGATCTTTTGTACTATATTACCGCATTTTATTGATAATAAACATTTTTCCATAGCTAAAGCTTAAAAATATTGAGTGATTTCCCCCACCCCCCACACACAGCATTTTTTCGACAACTGTAATATTTTAAAATTTATAAAAAATGTTCATGTTCCTATCCATGGTATTATTATTTTTTTTTTTTTTTTTTTTTTAATTAGATCTTTGACGTTGAAATGTGATGGAGAAGAATCAGAAACTGAATGGAGTGCTGCTATTAACCATGTCATAAGCTTTTATGGTTGGTATTATTATTATTATGATTTTTATTATTATTATTATTTTAAAAATTTGATATCAGCTTCTAATTTAATGTGAGCTTTGCACGCCTTTCCCAATTTCCTAAAGGTATCAACCGCTTCATGATTGATTTTGTAAGGACTATTCTAGAATAGAACATAATAACAGCTTTCTGAACTTTTAATCTAATATTTCGCCTGGCCACTTCAGGCAGCATCAGAGAATAGTTTTAGACTAATTTAACAATTGATAAAACAAAATAAAAGTTATTTACATATAAATGTGAAGTAACAAATTAAAATATTATAACTAACGTTAAATCTAAAATCCTAAAATAATAATTATATCAATAGAGAGATTCAATCTAGCCAAACCTAAAATCTTTGTTAAAACTTTTCCATTCATTGTAATTTATGTTGATAAGTGATTTGTGCTTTTTTATTAAGAGAGACTCAGCCAACCTCAATTAGAAAAAATTTCATGCTCGTTTGCAAATGTTCAAAGATATTACTAGACCTCTATCTATGTTGTGAAACAGGAAGTTTGAGAGAATTTTTAGTATACCCGATGTAAGAGGCATTATTATTATTATTATTATTATTATTATTATTATTATTATTATTATTATTATATATATATTATAATAATGTTATAAATTATATTATTATTATTATTTATTATATTATTCATTATTTATATTATATTACCTATTTATTATTAGTTATTTATTATTATTATTTCTTCTTCTTCTTGCGGAACATTCTCCTTTTTCATTCCCCAAGAATTGGATAGTAACGAGTAGCGATATTTTAGCTCTGAACGAAGAAAAATGAAAAAAGCAGATAGGAAGTAAAGTTATATTGATCAAATAGTTAGAAAGATAAAGCCCTAGCCTTGCTCCGAACCCCTCATGTACCATAAATTAGTGAAGATAACTCTCAGTCAGCAGTTTCAAAAATTCCATCACCTATAGATGCGTCATAGGTGACCTCTGACGATTGGTACCTCACTTCATACTATATGGTATAGATCGTACATTGTTAAAGGGTCATTTAATCCCTTTGGAGCCCAGTGTGGGCCCAATCCTATATACGCCCTACAAAACCCCTGCCATTCAACTCTCTGTTATTTCATTACATTTTTATTCTCGCCTCTACCAATACTCACATTTTTTTCCTTCAAACTTTTCCGATTATACCGATACTCAATCACCATATTTTTTCTTCGGTTTCCTAGCCGTTCGGTTCTCAACACACTCGCCTACCAATACTATCCGTCTATTATAACAATATACCGTAACTACCTTATACTTCACATTTCCAAACTTATGTTAATACCATCACATCAACTCATATATTTTTTCATTTATGTCTTCCATTTGTGCCCCTATTCATATTCATCCCACTCACAACTACGCATGTGAAGAAACATTCATACGCTTTATTCCTGCGAGTATTATCAAGATTTCTCTCACACCTAGACAAGTCCACATAAAGTATTAGAGATATCCATTTGGGATATACATCCAGTTGGAACTTTAGATCCGGGTATACCTCGGAATTAGTATCCAGACCTCAGTACTCACAACTACATTTAACTCACACCCCGGTAACAACATACCCTCGAGAAATACCTAGCACACTCAAGACTTAGACCCTTTACATTCACCAAGGATTTAATCCCACCAACCAACTTTCCTTCATGCGCATTCACAACTTTCCCTACTACACTTGCATCATCCGTTCCCTTCTCATCCAACAGTATTAATCCCTCCAATTGTTATACCCTGAGTACACTTGTTGTCCAGCGCTTCCCATCTACATAACTTCACACTGAGGACGCCCACTCACAAGACCATAACCATACTCTATCCAGTTTACTTTCAAGGCCTCTTCTTTTCACATCGGCCAAATCTCTTCTACCAATCCTGTCAACTCTCTTCAGATTCGGCACGCAAAACCAAATCATCCGCATATAATAGGATATAGGGCACCCTCACTCGATCTCCAAATAATCTTTTCATTGTGAAGCACCATTTACAAATGCCATCTCTCTCGAATTTTCCAAAAAATTCTTATGAAGTCATTCACCCCAGGTATCCATATACAAATTTGAGGTAACCAAGGAGACATAACACAACCCTGTCTCACTCCCACTATTACCTGTCCGTGAATTAACCCCAGGTCGCTACATTGACACGTCATTGTATTCTTTGTACACACGCCCCGGCATCACATATTCTCTCTACATACGTTTTTATTCCATCCTGAATCCTTACCCACCACACAACTCCTACTCACTCTACTAAATAATATTATATTATATATTATTATTATTTATTAATTTATATTATTATTTATATTTAATTATAATTTAATAATATTTATTTAATTTTATTATTATATATTATATTAATTATTATTATTTATTTTATTTAATTTATATAATTTAATCTCGATTGCTAATTATATTACTTGATTATAATTAAGTGTATTAGAATATATTTTAAACTCTGTAAATATATAAATAATATTAAAATATTACTAATGTTTGCAGACCTATTTCTATATAAGAATTTGTACTCGTGTCAAAAGTGGCATGAAACAATCTACAGAATGGTTAAATAATAATTAATATGACTTATATTTGTTATTCCATTTATATAAGTGTTGGAATTGTGTCATTTATATGAAAGATTTATTGGTGGAATTATTTGTATTAAGCCGTTAGAGAGCTTATTAACCGATATATTTAAGCATAATTCTTGTTAAGTGTACTATTTTTGGTTTTGAAGTGTAATAGAGTATGTGTAGAGAAGAATGGAATTAGTGAATTTTTTCGCTTGTATACTGGAGTAAAATTTTACTTTAATTTGGTGTAAGAGGTAATTATTTAATTTTGTAGAAGTTTACTAGTATCAGATTTTATATATTCAATCCCTTGACACCGTTCATATAAACACTTGTATCATAAAACACAAATCCACAAATAAACCTCAGGGTAGAGGCCAATTAAGAGAAGAGTATGTAACTAACGAAAATTAAACGTTAATCGAGTAAGACGAGAGCGCAAGCCCAAGGAGGAAGAATAGCTCACATTCTCGCTACTACGAACCAGTTTGCGGATCCTAGTGACCTGTACTTGGTTTGGGCTGAGCGCTCTACTATACTGAGGCTTTCCGGACACTTTTAATATAATATAAATAAATACATCCATATACTTTCGAAAAAAAATTGTAGGTTTTTAAAATCAAATAAATAATTTCCTATTATGCCCTCTAGCCGCCGCCTTCGATGTTAGTCCATCCACAACAAACAATAGCCTTGTCAAGACCTTTCATCATTGATTTAACAGATTGACACGAATCTTGCACCTTTTTGATTTTCTTTCTATCAACTATATTCTATATCATACCGACAATTAACAATATCTTCGTTCTATACATTACATGAAAGTTTACTTTGTTTTATATTCCACAAACCTACCTTCTCTAACCATTTATACATTATCTTCTTATAAAAATTCTCATTACCAATTTTTCCATCTCGTAACGCCTTACATATGGGTACTTTTTTTTTGTTGACATGGGTTCTCTATTTTGTTTACTATGTAATGATGTTATTTGTCAATTAGTCTTGATGTATTCGTACTCATTTTGTATTTTATTATAGTTTCCTTACTAGTAGGCGGGTATATATCAAGCTTAATAGAAAGGCTTAAGTTTTCTATATAACTACTAATTATCCCTGCTCAATTCAAATAGTCAGCTTCAATATATATTATGCTTAAGCCAGATAAAACGTCCAACTTTAAAAATATATAAATATTTTAAGCACTAATTTTGAATAATGCTTAAATATTAATTAATATGATGTGACGGAGACATAAGAGCTTTCAAAAATGTTCAGAGGGAAAGATATATGAACTCCGAGAATTCGTCTTGAAGCGCACCTCATACCAAAAATGGAAAATTGTAAAATGGTTTCTGGTACGGGAACCATAATATCTAGGTCTTGTTAGAAAATCCTCACTTAAGGAATTGCAAAATTCTCAATATAAGATGAATATTTCCTGCTGATGTGTCATTGATATGTGATGAGTCATACTAAGATGTGTATGAAAAGGAAAATACGACAAATGATTTTATCGGTTTTTGACATACCAATATATTTTTAATTTAATAATATTATGGCCCTATGTAGGTTAGATTATCTTTTTAGCATTATTGTGTAAGCTTTAAGGTGTTTGTCTCACTGCATTGCCACTATTTCAAAACTATCCAATAACAAATATATGTAAGAGTTTTAAAAGATTTGAAATCTATTTCGAGGTTTAGTTGAGATTCAAATATTAATTTCCATTTTTTCCTATTTTAATTCTCAAACTTTCAATAATGCTTTCTCCATTGAAACTCATTGAAATCTTGAATAAATTATAATATTAAATCAATTAATACAAATATGACTTCGGAAGATTTAATATTTTAACTATAACAAATCTGTTCACGTTATTAAGATTGGAAATCAATTATTTTCATAAATTACTTTCACAACACATTATCGCAAGTTAGTAACTGACATTTTGCAGTAAAGGCAACTTGCATGAAATTTGGTCAACATAAAATAAATGAATTTATTAGATTTGTTGAAAACCCATCGTAATAAAGACCGGCTTAATAAAGAAATCGCTGGAGAAATAATGCTTGATATTTATATAATAACTATATATCCTAGACATGAGTACATACTACGATATATATACTAATATATATATATACATATATGCATATACTATACCATATATATAATATATAACTATATATATATATATTAAATTACATATTTTACATTCAAGGAATTTCTAGCAAAAATAAACATAAAATAAACGATGGTTTACTTCAATATTCCAGTTATATATATATATAATATCCTATTACTTCAATATATATATATACTATACCCTACTATCGCTATTATTCTTAATAATAATTATATATATATATATATATAATATATATATATATAACACTACTATCATAAATAATATTTCAATATACTACTATATATAAAAATTAATATAATAACACGTTATACACTATATATATATATATATAAATACATATATATATACTATATATATATATATAATATATATATTATATATATATAACTCATATATATAGCTATCATTAGTTTTGACTAGATCTACTATATATATTATAAAACCTTTAGATACTATACACTAATACTATATCAATACTACTTATACTATTTATATACTAACATCTATACTATACTACTAGTAAATATATATACTTATATACTATTATATCCTAATATACCGGCGCACACATATTAATCATAACTTCAGATCATAGATATCTATACTACTACTCACCTATATAACTCTCCCTACATTCCAATCCTTTCTCTGCTCAACCCTTTAATACCAGACACAGCGTGAAACCTCTATATGAGCATTCCTTAATACTCTCTACAAGTATCAGATATATCTTATACAGTTATCACCTAATTATATACCTAATATCAATATAACTATATCATACAGTCAACCATATATACCCTACTACAATATATACTAACTATCACTACATTATACATACTATTACTACTAATAATAATACTACTAGTCAATACGTTATATATATATATACAAATAATATAATATACTACTACTAATATCTACATTATTATTACTACTACTCCTACCTATACATATATATATATACCTAGCTACCTACCACTTTATATATATATATATATATTATATATCTAAATATTTTATTCATTTACTAATATTTACACACATATATACTATTATCATACTATATATATAATATATATATAATTAGTATACAAGGCTTATATACTAGTCCTATCCGTATCCTACTATCATCTACCTACTATTACTATACTATATACTATCATATATTCCTCTAAACTGAAGGTGTTTCTGTTTCCAAAGTCATAGTTATCTCAATAACTTTTAATGAATAGGGCAAAACGTGATGTGAGAACAGTTGATGATTTTTACTTTATTATTTTCTATGTATGATTTTCAGCTAGTTTTAATTAAGTTATCCTTCTGATTGCATTCTTGCGTCCAGGAACCATTCATCACTTAACATTCAAACAAGCTCTTCACCACTACACACACACAGACACAACACAGCCGCATTCATACTTCGCATTACACATTCATGCGCTATATGCTATATAACAGTCCGTGCTATGATAAGTTAAGTGAGATATTCCCAATTATATGGAGTACGCTTCAATTGTCTGCAAGGGTTTCACTCACTCAGTTGCAACAGTTTTTTATTTCGCTTGAATTTCTCTATATTGCAAACTTTTAAATAAAATATATTGAATGAGTCAATGTTTCTGGATTTTACACAATGTGAAATTTCATTGAAGCTTTTCAAAATTTTTATTTTTGATACCAAAGTAAAGGAATTTTTTTTATCCATATATAATTTATTTTTTTTTACATATAATAAATGATCCCTATTCAACATTCTATTAATATTCCCATTACTCTCTTTCTCAACCTTTTGTACTTCCTTCCAAAAGAGCTTTCTATTCCCTTGTAAGTCCCAATTCATTTTCCTTCCAAACTGTTCATTTACCTCTTATTTTCCTATTAAGTTTGCAAAATTTTAGTCTACCTTCTTACTTATTTATATATTTCTTTTTATGCACCTTTCTTTTAAGACCTCATCGATGACTCTCAGCACATTCAACCACGCCTCTTTTTTATACCTTTAACCGATTGAATCTCTTCTTCATTTCAAGACTCACTATTGACATTCTTATTTCCTAAATTGGCTCATTCACATATTCTCGTGCAATATAACAAAGGGTTCTCTCTTTTGCGTCCAGATTTGTTTTGTTGTTTCTACTTGTTCACATTCAACTGATTTATGTTCAAGTGTTCTCACATACTTTCCCTTATAACCTTGCACACTTAACTTCTCACTCTTAATTCTTCCCACTTCCTTCTTTTCTCTTTCCTCTCCATCCATGCCCCCACTAACTTAATCTTACATAAAGCAACATAATGATCTGATATTCCCATTCATAACTCCCTCACCGATTTAACGTCCAACACGTACTACAACACCTGCTTCACCAACACAAAATCAATCATATATTTCACTTCGATACCATCTCTAAATGCACCAACTCTAATATACTTATGAATACTCTTATGGCCGAAGAATGTATTACTTAACACATATCTCTCTCCTTTCAGAAATTGATCACCTTCCTACCTGTACCATTTTCTTCTTCAACCCCAAAGGCACATGTTACACCATCCCTTTTCCGATCACCAATCCAACCATCTAAGTCACCCAGCACAATCAATCTGAAGTCCCTACTTATTCTATCCAAAACATCATTCAGATTATCCCAGAAAGTCATGGTATCCTCAACTTCACCCTCAGATGGACCGTATGCTACAACCACAAATACCTTAACCTTCTTAAACTAAAATTTAACCATTAAAATTCTAGTTCTTATAAACAAAATTCATCATAGCCCTGTGCCACAGGTCACACTTATCAGAATCGCCACACCTTCACTCTCCCTCTAATTTCTTTCCACTCCAGCATAGACACATTTATCCCCGTACTATTCATATTCAGTCACAACGAGCAAATCAAATTTACCCTTTCTAAATACATCCAATACCTCCCTCCTTTTCTCCTCAACATTATTTATTCCTTCAACATTCCATGAACCCAGACTATTCATACAATTTCGTCGGAAGATACAAGGTTGTTTCCTGCGATTACGACCAGGACCGAGGAATGCATAAGCATTCCTAGGGTATAATTAAGGGATAGCGAGTCTTCAATCCAATTAACTTTGTCTCTCTAGTAGCCTCATACCGTCCTACGACACGCAGAACATACGGTGTGGAAATTCTTTCTCCCCTACACACAGGGATTTATGAACAAGAAATTTGAATGCAATGTGCCCAATAGATAGGAGGTAATCTCATTGGTTGGATAGTGCTACTTAATTCTCTCTCTCTCTCTCTCTCTCTCTCTCCTCTCTCTTCTCTCTCTCTCTCTCTCTCTTCTCCTTCTCTCCTCTTCTCTCTCTTCTCTCTCTCTCTCTCTCTCTCTCTCTCTATATTATATATATATAATATAATATATATAAATATATATATAAATATATATATATATATATAATATATATATATAATTATATATACTATATACTATATATATATATATCATATATATATATATAGTAATATATATATATATAATATATATATAATATATATACCGATATAGTATATATATATATATATATATATTATATATATATATATATAATATTTATATATAAATATATATATATATATATTATATATAATGATATATATATATATATATATTATGAAACTTATAAATGATTTAACGTAGTTATTACATTTTCATGGATGTGGAAAATGAAGACATCCGCATTCACCCGCATCCTCGGATATTAAAAAAAATTACATCCGATACAACACTAATATAATATATCATAATAATATATATATATATATATACTATATATACTATTACTATAGGGCTCCACACTACCACACACTCTTCATAGTATATATATATATAATATTAGATATATATAAAATATATATCCCTTTTTCAATTCGAATATGCACCTCATTTTCTTTTTGAATATTTTTATTCCAAAAGTTTTTTTTAAAGTTATTATTGAGGTAATTCATATAATGTGAACAATGTCAAACGCTAGATTTACACACACACACGCACATGCACACACACATACATATACACACATACACATGCACACACATTTTGATACTTATATACTGTACAAATTTTTCATCTTCAAAAATTCGTTGGTTAAATGCTGTCAAATTTAATAAAAGAATTGTTAAAAATATTGAAAATATGTTTACTTGTCATTTTCCAGACTTTGTCTTACTTGCTCACATTTGTAATCGAGGTGTTATCCTTTGTCAGGGGTCAAACCCTCAACTTTTTTGGTTTAGGGGATTTTTTACGTATTTTTATATGCTCTCCTTCTCCACACCTGTTGTAATAGTTAAGAATTTAACTTTCACAGCCTCCATATTATTATATATATAAATATATATATATATACTTATATATATATCTATATATATATATATATATATATATATATATATATATATATTTATATAATAAAATTTCATAATTAATATATATTATATAATATACTATACTATATAATATATATTCTTGGCCCCTCCTTGGATAGGGCTTTGCCCGTGAATGGTGGTTACCTGTAAAGAAAAAAAAAATTTTTTTCATTACCATATTTTAATCTTTGGTAATTTTCCTTTTTCCCCTGTTTTCAATTTTTATTTAGAAAACGTCTCGTAGAATGGTAGCCTAAAATTTCCCCTCAAAATTTGGCGCTAAATTGGCACTACAGAACAAAATGTCAGACATACAGAAAGACACTCGAAATAGATGATGTAAATTCCGAAGAATTAAGTCTTCTCGTTTTTATTTCGAACAAATCGAATGAAAACGAAATTAAGGAAATAATGTCCAAATTTCCCTTTTGTCAATTTCCTTAAAATAATCAAAATATATATATATATATATATATATATAACCATATATTATATATATATATATATATAGTATATATATAAATATTCGTATATATATATACTATATATCATATTATATATATATTATATATAACTCCATATATTATATATATATAAGGTATTTATCTTGTAAGGATTTAAATCGTTTTAATGCATGTTTCCTTTAATAGGATCTGTCTTCCCTTACATCATTATTATTCCTATTTTTTCCTCAAGAAAACTTTAGGAAAGAAACTTTTCTGTTTTATTTAACTTTTATTTTCTTTCGCGCGCATCGGATAGAATCCCTTTTTTAAAAAGGATCACAATTAAGGTAAGGAAGAAATCGAACCTTCTATAATTGCTCACGCGCTCGCGCACACCTCTCACACACACTACACAACACATCTACACCTCACACACCACCACCCTACAGCCACACACCACACACACACACCACACTCACTATATATATATATACTATATCATCCAATATAATATAATAATATAATATATATATATATATATAAATAATATAGTATATATATATATATATAACTACTCTAATATATATATATATATATATACGTACTACTATATTACTATAGTATACTATACTATAATATACCATAATATTACTAAATATTCATAACATAATAAATTATATATACTAATATAAATATTCATCAACCACTATACACTAAATAATATATAATACTATACTATATATATACTACTCTATTCTCTAATATATCATATATTTAATTAATATATATTGTATAAGTACATAAATTTGAAATTTTCTTTAGGTAAGACATGTATATTGCATTAATTGCTTTACTCACTGACACCAACTCGCAGTTATTAAGTAGAGATGACTGACTAAATCTCCTTAGAGGACTCGATTTCCTATTGCGTGGTTTGTTAGAAGGAGCAGTATCGATAGATTTGTTGTGGGAAGCGACTTGACAGGATCATATTGTTAGGACGATTCTGGAATTTCATTTCTGGAGGAGGTCATCGGAACTTGTTAGGAAAAAACGCGTTCTCGCCCATAATTCTAAAACAAACAAACGCGCGCGCGCGCGCACACACAAATATATATTATATATATATATATATATATAATATATATATATATATATATATTATATAATATTAATATATATATAATATAATAAATATATAAAATAATACTAATATATAAATTATATATAATATATATATAATATATATATATATATTAATTAACTTTATACATATTATATAATATATATAATATATATATATATAATATAATACATATATATATAATATATATATAATTACATAATAAAATAAACTACTATATAAATATATATATATAAAAATATATAATTATAATATATATATACTATTATATAATATATTATATATATTATAATAACTATATACAATATATATATATATATCATATATAATACTATAATATATTATAATATATATATATATATTATATATTATATATATATATATATATACTACATTCATACATACATACATACATACATACATACATACATACATACATACCCTACGCCCTTAAAAGTATATAAATGTTAAATATTATGGAATCGATTTAAAATAAATGGTTTTTTATCTTTTGTTGCTCGGAATATTCTCAGAGTTCCTCATTGGCCATTCCTCGAATGTTCAAAAAATTGCACACATTTTTTATCGTTACTTTTCAACGATTTTTGAAAATTGTGAAACAATTGAGAACGTTTATCATTAATTCAGGCATTCATTTCTTATTTGAATAATTTTTTTAGTTTTTTCACTCCCACTCTCTCTCCACCATCCCTCCACAAAAATAATCACACACAAATGCACACCTACAATACACTTACACAAGCACGCTATACATATGCTTTGAGAATTTTTCCGTATTGTTCTAGTTTTATTTTATTATATATATATATATATATATATATATATATATATATTATATATATATATATATACCATTGTATATATTATATATACTTATTATATATATATATATATTAATATATATATATATATATAATATATATATATATATATATAGTGAGGGCTTACCATAAAGGAAGGAAAAACTATAGACTTTTGAAGGAAAAGTTTATTTAGAAGAAAAGTTTACTATATATATGTAGAACATGAAAAGCCAGTTGTATTTAAAAAAAAAAAATTTTAATTTTTTATTAAATTACTATTTATACACATGCTTTGTCATAGTACTTTTAGATCGTGCAACATTTTTTAACGTGTTTTGCGAGTTTATATTTATTTTTTTATTTTTTTTAAACTAAATAAGAATACCCAAAGGATATACCGCACCGAGGCAGGAGTCGGGTCTCTCGGCCTTCCGGGGAACGACAGGTAGGACTATTTCCCCCCCTCCGGGGAGGGTCTCCGGAAAACCCCCGCTCTTTGGTATCATGGGTGTCGCGGGGGTTCCTCCGCCCCTCCCCTACGGGTAGGGTTGGAAGTCCCCCCCTCTGTTCCCGTCGGCTCGAGCCCCCTACTTGGCCGTGAAAAATACTTTATATGTAAAGGTATTACACGGCACAGTAGGGGGCTCGAGCGCGGACGGGGAACAGAGGGGGGACGTTTTCCATACCCCCGTAGGGGGAGGGCGGAGGAACCCCCGGCGACACCCAAATACCAAGAGCGGGGTATCCGGAGACCCTCCCCAGGGGGAAATAGTCCTACCTGGCGATCCCCGGAAAAGGCGAGAGACCCGACTCCTGCCATAGGTGCGGTATAAATTTACCCTTGGGTATTCCATTAGTAAAAAAAAAAAAAATAATATTAAACTCGCAACCATAATCAAAAAAATGTTGCACGATCTAAAAAGTATCACGGCAAAGCATGCGTCTCTGCCTAGCCTTACTATAGTAAAAAAAAAAAAAAAAAAATTAAAATAACATTGCTTTTCATGTTCTACATTTATATAGTAAACTTTCTTCTAAATAAACTTCTCTAAAGTCTATAGTTTTTCCTTCCTTAATGGTAACCTTCTTCACCAGATATATACTATATATATATTATATAATATAGATATATATATAACTTACAAAATATATAATATAGTATAATATATATATATAATATATATATATAATATAAATATATATAATTACACTTTACCCACTTACACCACCCCTCAGTAGGACTTCGCCCTCGTCAGTTGGGCTCAGCATCTTCTTTTCCCTTGGCATTCGAAACTCTTTGATCCATGGAGCACTCTTAGAAAACTCTTTCTCGGCGCGATGGTTTTCGATGCTTAGTCCTTGAGTTATACACTCAGGGTTTTCACCCTTTTAATGGAACTAGCGTCTTCTTCCATTTGGCCTTAAAAATCGTTCTCTCAGAGTTCTCTTGAAGATCGTGTTTCTATGCACAAAAGTTTCCGATGCTGGTCCAGGAGTTCCAATTATTAAAAAAAAAAAAAAAGGTATAGGGCCGGGCTAATTGCTAGCCCTTTAGCCCTAGAACTGTGCGAAGAAAGTTTATTTATGTCCCGACTGCGATATATATATATATATATATTATATATATAATATATATAATATATATATATGCAAAAATATATGTCATAAAACATAAAATAAACTACAAATAAATAATTTTGTAAATAAAATATAATCATACTATAAAATATAGATATAAATATATATATATATATAATATATTTATATATATATATATATATAATATAATATATATATATATATATATATATCCAAAGAAAAAGGGGGCAGAAACCCAGAAAAACACACCAGAAAGTAAATGAAAGTCCAAATTAATATAGTTGTATAAATGAGGTAAATGAATCCTAACTATTGGAAGAAGCTAAAGGGAATGTAAAAGCTGAAAACGAGCGGATGAGGTCTCTTAACTTTAACGTTTATTTGTTAGAAAAAGAAAATTAGATTGTTATTTCAGTTCGTGAAGAATTGAAAGAGATGTAAGACAGGCATCAAGAGTTCCTCCTTGCATATGTAATAGCAGTGGTCCATTGTAATTCCGAATGTCGAAGCACTGATCCAACTACTCGATGGTCAGGAAGAAACCGAAGCGAATCGGAAGAGAAATATGAATTTGCATCACCTCAAAAAGTAAACAAAAGAACAAGGAAAATGTGAACGATATTTTAAGCTTTCCATCCGCCTTTCGATGTCGAAACTAAAGACTATATATATATATATATATATACTATATTATATATATATATAAATATATATATATATATATAATATATATCCATATATTACTATATATATATTATATATATACTATATATATTATATATTATATATATATATATATATATATATATATACTCATATATATATATATCATTATATATATAATATACTATATATATATATATATATATATATATAATATACTATATATATATATAATAATACAAAATATACATATAATATATATATATTAATATATAATATATATTCATATATAATATAACTATTATTATATTATAATTTATTATATATATATATATATATATATAATATATATATATATAGAAAACACATATATTAATAATACTAATAATATCAATACTATATATATATATACTAATAACCTATTTTTTAATTCCGTATATGCTATATATAGTACTATATACTATAATATACTATACTACTATATTAATATATATTTATATATATATAATATATAATAATTATATATATATATAATATATATATACCTATAATATATATATATATATAATATCCTATATATACACACACTGAAATTTATGCACTCTTCGGAAGCTTTATCCTAACTCGTATGACACCACAAACAATCAATAATAGAAACCCTCTTTCCTCTTCTTACTTTCATTATTAATAATAATAAATAATAATATTAAATTATTATTATTATTCCATTCTATATATTATTCACTTACATTATTATATCTCACATCATTACTTATATTTCGATAATAAATAATCCACCGAATACTTAAACAAATAATTAATAATATATTAAATACTACTATATATATTATATATAATTATTAATATATAATATATATATATATATATATAATATATATATTATAATATATATATAATAAATATACTATATATATATAATATATATAATTACCCACCTTCTATTTTCCCCATAAAACTGGGAGGGTAAGGTGTGCGTAGCGTGCACCGGAAAAAGAAAAAGCCTCAGGGCATGCGCAATTAGTGATTTTTTTGATCTTTTAAAAAAAAAATCCAATGTGATTTTGCTGATTTTTTTTATTTTCTCTTCTATTTTCTTTCAGATTCAGTAACGTCACGCCGATAATTACTAATTGGAAACTCCAAGATTCTTGTGCCAAAAATGTAGTACAAAAGTCACAACAAAAATCAAAATATCAAAAAAATTCAAAACAAATCACATTGATTTTTTTAAAAAAAATCCCAAAAAAACATCACACAAAAATGCCATCCTGCAAGAACAAGTAGTTGAAAAACTATGACGCACAGTCGAAAAAGACACCCAGCCCTTACCGCTCCCCTTGATACCTTAAGTGAGAAACTCATCGCAGTGAGAAAAAATCCACACCCTCTAGGGCTTCACCGAGACTGAACGACGCGCCGCACTTGTGGCCTCTCGTCAATGTGGGGTTCATCCCAAGGCCCAGGTGGGTCACAAACATACCCCCTCACCAAAACCCCGCCATTCACTCCTATTATGCACCTTTTTTTCTCGCCTCTGCCCAAACCTAAACGCTAACTTCCCTCGTTCTCACAAGCGTTCTAAAATGCATAACACTGAATTTCTGAAAATTAACATCATATCTTGCGCGTGTCATCCGACCTAGCGATCCCTAATTCCACCACATGCAACAACTCCACAACTTCACCTAACCATTCACGACTTATTCACTCACCATATCTCATCATAACTAACTAATGTAGAATACGTTAAATATAATGTATATACATCCGTAGAATATAGTAATAAGCTATTCATATAAATACACAACAAAACATCTCACTATAAGATTGTCACATCATGAGCACATATTAACGCAATACTTATAAGGATTTATAAGTCTTATTCCAGCCCATACTATACATTAACACAGGTAGCAACATACCCTCATGTAAGACCCTAGCGCACTGAAAAAGGATATATAATATATATATATAATATCATATATACTATAAATATATATCATATAATAACACTTTGTATAAAAGTTTTTACGATAAAATTGCTTCTATAATTCCTTTTATAAATAAGAAGCTAATATTTAAATCTTGTTCTCATACTATATTTTCAAATAGGTTAATTTTTAATGAACACCTGTATATTTCGTGTGCTAAAACACCTGTTTTATACGATGGAAAGCGAGGAGCAGTAGTGAATATCTGTGTTTGGCCTTCGTTCGCTTCGATATCTTTCTTCCAACTTGTTTTCAGCAAACTTTTTCTTTCTTTTTTTTTTTTCCTTTAAATGGGAGCATAAGGGCTAAGAAAAGTTTTTTTTGTGTGTGTTTATATCTAAGGAAATATTAGGTGTGATTTTTTTTTTTATTAATTTAATGAATCGAATTGCATGTGATTGTTTGAAATGTCAATTAATATTTGTTAAACGTTCAAAGAAAAATAAGATAATATGGAAAAAAAAACGCTGAAAATTGTGACATACTTTTCAATATGTGTTTATTTATTTTTTACTTTTTTTTGGCGATGTAATTATTGAAAAATTATTTTAAATTATTCAATTTTATTTTATTGTGACCTTTTATTAGTGTTAATAAGTTTAAAAGGACTCGTTATGAAATTTTAATAAATTTTAATCAATATTAATTAAAATTTTATTATTATTATTATTATTATTATTATTATTATTATTATTTTATTATTATTATTATTATATTATATTATTATTATTATTATTATTATTATTATTATTATTATTATTATTATCAATTGAAGCGAAATTAAATTCTTGCTTATGTATAAACGGAGAATATTTCCAAATAGCAGCTATAGATGATAAGAAATATAATTGTCTGCTAAAAATGATAAAATTCTGAAACATAATTTGTAGTGGAACAAAGGAAACTACCTCATCTTTGCTATTGATTTCTTTTATGTCATATAAGACTTTCAATTTCCTTTTCATATGACAAAAAGAATGAGGCTATTTTTTTAAAACATTTTATCGTTAAAAGATTAAATGTTGAGAGATGGGATGGAGGAATAAGACGTTGAATATTTTTCTTTCCTTGTGAAAGAAAATGTAAAACTGTAAAATTGTGGAACGGTAATGTTATAACGAAGTATTTATATGAATTCAAAAGGCATATAACAAATAAGATTTTATTATTACCACTCAACAGCAGTATTGGCGGTCCATAATATGCTTCCTTAGGAATTCTGTGATTAGATAAAAAATTTTAGTTCTCTTATGAGAAATATGACGAACGTTATATATAGTTTTTGAAAGACAGGATATTCAAGAGCAAGACAGGAGCAAATAGAATCTGGTGAAAATTTGTCATGTAGAATTGTACTTGGAGTAATTCAAAACAAGAATTATAAAATAGCCACATGGAGTATATATATATATATATATATATATATATATATATATATATATATATATATATATATATATATATATTATATTATATATATATATAATATATATATACTATAGAATATATAATATATATATATAATATATATATATATAATATATATTATATATATATATAATATATATACATATATTAGGCATAAAATCTTGTAAATAATGAGAAAATTCAGTTGAGAAAAGTTTTACCTAAGAAAACTGATAAAGATCTAGAAAAATAAGAATTAAGGAAGAAAAAGCCAATGATTCATATACGGTGGAGTGTCAGATACATATTGTTTCATTTAAATAAAAGAATTGGCAACCAATGATATTTAATGATCTTTATAAGGAAGATTCCTCGAGGATGAGAAGCTCATGTTTTAGCAATGAAAATTTTGGAGATTAGCTAAGATTATACACAGATTATTATATAAATGAGAGATTAATATTCGAAGTTAGATTTCAGAAAGGAATGATGAACATGTGAAAGAGAATTTATTAAGTTGCAGAACCACAGAGTCACCCAAATTTTAAGTTTAAAAACGAGATATTATATCATACTATACCTAATATATATATAGTATATATATATTTATCTATATATATATATATAATATATATATACTATATAATATAATAAATAATATATATACATACAATATATATAATATATATATATATATATATATAATATATATATATATTATATATATAATAATATATATAGTATTTCATCGTTATTATTATATTATTATATTATTATTAATATTTATTATTATTATATTATTATTATTATTATTATTATTTATTATTATTATTATTATTATGATTTATGATTATGATTATGATTATTATGATTATGATTATGATATGATTATGATTATGATTATGATTATGATTATAATTATGATTATTATAGATTTAATGATATGATTGATTATAAGGCAATTGTGGCATAATGATTATGATTATAGATTTTATGTTATGATTATATTATGATTTATGATCACAAGATTATGATTATGATTTGATTATATTTATATATTATTATTAGTATGCTCATTCATGTATTATTATTATTTATGTATTATATATATATATTATTATTATTATTATTATTATTATTATTATTATTATTTACTGTTGTTGTTGTTGTTCTTATTCTTATTACCGTTGTCGTTGTTGTATCTAATGTATCCCTTTCTTATTACCAGCCCATTCCCCAGTTTTTATTACCTCTCCTCCTTTTTCTGTGCGTACTACCCTAATTGTTCCAGATCTCCCTTATGGGAGTCCCACAGTTTCCTCCTAAATCCTTGTAGCTATGGAGTTGCTCTCTCTTGTTTTTTGTTATATGCCCATCTTGCCTTCCTTATCGCGTGGGTTAGGGTTGTTCTCTCCTTTCTCGGGACCACTTCTTGTCAGCTAACCACCTTGGCTAATCACTAAGGAGGTTGTTCCTCACTTAAGTGTTAGATATTGGGCTTCGCGTTTTATTCGTGTGGTGCACGGCTATTATTTTATCAACTTCCGGACTGGACGAAGAGTTTCGGAGGGAGGCATTTCCGAGGCCGCACCCATTTCCCACCCTTGGTTGGGTTTCGGGGAGGGAAGTTTTATGCTATGGGCGTGTGGTGGGCGCGATTTCCGCGGTTATGCTCCTAAGATATATATTATTATTTGCATTTATCATTGTTTTATTTGTATTTGTTTATCTATTGAGGCGCAGATGCAATTTGATGTAATCTTTATGGTTAAAAATAAAAAGAAAAAACTTTAAAGAAAGACGAAACAACATCGTTCGGGCTCTCAACCCGACCTCTTCCTGCCTATTTCAAGTCCAGAGCAGAACAGGAGCTTCGACACCCATGTTAATGAAAAGGTTGGTATGAGGACTTCTTTCACCCAACCATTATTTCCGTGTAACGTTTTTGTTTCTGGGACTACACGTTCTCGACTGTTAGAGGCTGTTACGATTTCAACCCAAAAACCGATGATTAAATTGTCACACCAACCATCCCAAAAGACCCCACGTCTGCTGGATCTCTCATTTAGAAATCCACATAAGAAAAACACTGCTGCGATCGTGCTCTCGGATTCCCCTCCGAAAGTCCCGGGTCTAAACTCCTATCCTCTTTATTTTTATCTGCATCCGCCACGTCACATCCATTGATTGCGGTTAGCCATCTTATCATCAGTGACACATTGGAGGTAGTTCTCCGATAGACTAGGGTACAGGCGACACCGATGAGGAAATGTTTCATCCCTGCTCGTACCGCCTTCATAACCGAGTCAAACTTTAACTTCTCTATCATTTTTGGGGGTGGTCTCAATTATCTCCAAATCGGACAATGTCCGTAACACCTCCAAAAGTACGATATACGCTCCAAGGTTTCGTTCGAACACTGACGATATACTGGCCCATTTCCAAAATTGACATGTACCAGTCACCAATGTCTACAGGCTCCCTCCTCATTAGAAGAACTCCTCTGTGCCTAACCCTCCTCTTTTACTTACGTTTTCTGTGGCTTTACCTCCAACAAATGTTAAATTTGGTTTTACAATGCTGAGTTTGGACACTTCTCGAATCTCTCACTCTTTCCTTAAAACTGATATTACAGTATCTTAGACACCTTCTGGAATTCAGATTCTCGTTGTTCTGGATAATTGTTCTCCCATCTCTCCTGTAATGGTCAGTACGACCACTCAACTTCATTGCCAATTCCAATTCTTAATCCCATAAGATTCACATTGCCACGCCTGCAGTGAACACTATTTGTTCTCTATCTTCTTCAACTCTAGAGGTTGTCCCATCTGTGGTCGACGACCAACATCCATGTGTGGCCTCTGACCCTGTTGTATCATCTCTCGGAAAATTCCAGCATCTCTTTCCCCAGGTAGGCATCACAACGTACCGTTTCTTAGTCCTGTTCGCCCATCCAAAGGTGGGTCTTCTCCAACCAGACGTACGTTCTCTTTTAAATATTGTGTTACGGACTAATTGAAAGAAACGGAAACTGTTCAGACTGAGGGATCTCACTCTCTGGTCAAAACCTGCTCGTCGCCCCGATCACCCTTGTGAAAGTAAGGAGAATGGAAATTCCATCCCTTCCCATTCTACGCTGCCGTTCCACACTCAGCCCAAGACAGAATGTCTGCAGCTATACTGTAGTGACTCTCCAACCGCGGAGTGCTCCCGTGTTGACGTTAAGGTTCCATCCGGCAAGAACTCGGTTGTGGTGGTGGTGGGAAAAACCTTACCTTCCGTCGCCACGAGCGTCCAGAGGAAGGAAGATGTTCTGCCACATGAGGCAGTGTCCGGAGAGTGGGTACTGATAGGGTTGGGAGGGAATGAACATCTCTCCCCCACTCTGTTTCAGGTATCTCTCCTGCTGTGATTCTTGGTCCATTGCTACGGGAAACCTTTCCTAGTCTGCTGAGTTGACGAGCACCTCTCTGAGTCTTAGGAAACATGCAGAAGTTGTGGATAATTTAGCTTGCATCTTTGAAGAGAACACTCCTTTGAAAGCCAAGAACCTCAAATATTCCAAACGGAGAGATTCTCTCATAACCTTCTGCCTGATCTTCCCTTTCCTACTGGATTTCGAGATTCCGATTGGTGAGTCGTTGAGTGGCTCTCGGGGTCTTATTCCAATGTCTTCCCAGACTGCGCCTCACCCTCAGCACATTGTGACTTTTGCCACGGATCGTCTTGAAGTTGATTATACATTTTCTTATTAATATAACAAATTTCCTGCAGCGGAATTGACGTGGCTATTTCCAAAACTATGAAGACTTAACGAGACTAATCGAAGCACATCATCCGTAGGCTCTTTGATTTAAGGAGCTACAACTACGCTACCATGTCCTTTTCTAACGATCGAGGGATATCAATGATTCTGCTTCACGAATCTATCCCATTTACTCGGATTCCCATCTTGACTCCGTTACATGCTGTGGCAGCTAAAATTCACCTCGAATCATCACTTACACTGTGCTCAGTGTATCTGGCACCTAGTTGTCCATAAACTAATGAGACCCCTCTAACATTGTTCAGAAGTTTACCTACGCCCATGTTAGTCCTAGGTGATTTTATCGTCCGCCACCAATTATTTGGTGTCACTATAGCATCCCCCAATGCGGATTGGAACTTGAAATCTTAAAAGAATTCTCTTTGGGTTGTTTAAACGCAGGTAGTCTCCCAACATTTAAACATTTTGAGACTGGTATTTCTTCTTGTGGATACATCTCATTGTGTTCGATTTCGGCCATCGATTTTTTCGGGTTGGAAATTTCACCTTTCCTCTGAGGAAATTACCATTATCCAATCGTCCTACCATTCTTCGGCCCTAGTCTGCAGTAACAACCATATTCTACTGGCGGCATGATGGAGCTGGTTGGTCATTCTTCTATCATGCTACTTACATCCCAGCTCGTCCTGCTACAACCCTTTTCCAGTATCCGGCAGAAGGCTTCACATTCTTTCTGGAAGCAATCCTCTCGGCAGCAGTTGACCATTTCCCCCTTTCTTCTGAGAACCGTAAATCACCGTATCCATGGTGGAATGCAGATTGTGCTCGGGTTAATAGTGAAAAGCAAAAATTGCACCGTTTGCGCAAACGGACTCTCACTCCTTCCAACTTAATTCTTTTTAAAGCTGCACTAGCCTGTTCCAGGTAGGTCAGCCTACAGACGAGAAAACAATACTTCCGTAACTAGGTCTCCACCGATAATTCTTTTATACTTATCTCTTTTGTATGTAAGGTTGTATGCAAAATTTCTCGAAAACACCATAAGGATCATCCTATACCCCTTGCATATAGCCCACAACCCTCTGATGTCATCTCTGCTTCGGGGATTTTTGCTGATGAGTTGGGTTTTCACACTGCTTTTCACACACCAACGAATTCAGATATCCAGAATATTTTAGATCGGATCGTTTACGAGCAAAGACTTCGAACTTTTCAGTTTCCCTTCTTATAACTAACTGTTCAAGAGAGAAGAATTCCAGAAAACACTAAAGATCTGTAAGGACTGTGCTCCTAGCCCTGAAGACATTTCATTCCAGATGATAAGGAATATTCAACCAGCAGCCTCGGCTTTTTTCCTAAACTTATAAAACAGAATCTGGGCAGAGGGTGTCTTCCCTCCTATATTATACCTATATGGCTCCCCCTTCCAAGTGGACCCAACGGTAAGGCTTTTTGATTTGTTGCTCGATGACCGCCTTACATACCTTCCTCACATTAATCAACTTAAGATGAGCGTCAGATTTTATGCTCTGAGGCTGAGCCCCATTTTTCCCCAATCCTCTTAAAAACGGTTTGATTTTCCCTCCGGGCTGAGCCCCATTTTTCCTTAATCTTAAAAAACGGTTTGATTTTTGCTCCGGGCTGAGCCCCATTTTCTTAATCTTAAAAAGGTTTGATTTTTGCCGTGCTGGGCCCCATTTTTCCTAAATCTTTAAAAATAATGAAATTTGCTCCGGGCTGAGACCCATTTTTCCTTAATCTTTAAAAAAAGGATTGATTTTTGCTCCGGGCTGAGCCCCATTTTCCCTAACCTTAAAAGGTGGTGTTTCATTTTGATCCGGGAGCCATATTTTTTCCCTTAATTTTAAAAAGGGTTTGATTTTTGCTCCGGGCTGAGCCCCATTTTTCCTTAAGCTCAAAAAGGGTCTGATTTTTGCTCCGGGCTGAGCCCCATTTTTCCTTAATCTTAGAAAAGGGTTTTGAGTTTTCTCCGGGCTGAGCCCATTTTTCCTAAAATCTTAAAAAGGGTTTTTATTTTTCCTCGCTGAGCTCCATTTTTCCGTTTGAGTCCTAAAAAAGGGTTTTTGATTTTTCCTTTCGGGCTGAGCCCAATTTTTCCTCAATCTTAAAAAGGGGTATACATTTTGCTCCGGGCTTGACCCCATTTTTCCTAACTCTTAAAAAAGGGTTTGATTTTTGCCCGGCTCAAGCCCATTTCATAGTAGTTCTTTAAAAACGGTTTGATTTTTCCTCCGGGCTGAGCCCCATTTCCTTAATCTTAAAAACGGTTGATTTTTCCGGGCTAAGCCCCATTTTCCCTCCTAATCTTAAAAACGGTTGATTTTGCTCCGGGCTGAGCCCCATTTTTCCTAAAGCTTAACAAAGGGTTTTTTGCTCCGGCTGAGCCCCATTTTCCTTAACTAAAAAGCCCTGGTTGATTTTATCGCCCGAGGCGCTGCAGCCCATTTTTTCACCTAAGTCTTAACAAAGGCTTTGACTTCTTTGCGCTCCGGCGCTGGAGGCCCATTTTTCCTGAATCTTTAAAAGGTTTTGATTTTGCTCTTGGCCGTAGCCCCATTTCCTTAATTTTAACCCGCGCGATACTGTGGTGTGGGCATATTTTATCCCACACTTTTTTTTATGAAAATCAGACTAGTCTTTTGTGGTGAATCTCAATTTTTCTTTTATCATTCCTGTATTCCTAAAAAGATGTTTAAAAAAGACCTCTCTATAATATTTTGTAACTAAAATATGTGTAAATCTAAATGAAGTATAATTCGGGAATATACTAGAAATGTGGCATATAATTTGCCGCACAACAGACGAGCGCGTGAAACCTCTATCTAATATAATTTTTAAATAATCTATAAAATAATAAAACCATATAGTAGCTATATAGTATTGTTTAGTACATATCTAGGAATATATCTTCTAATCAAAAATATAGAAACTTTCGCTGTAATAGTTTTTTTAGTCACTAGCCAATCTTGATGATGTCATTGGAAATAAGCACAAAAAAAAAACAAACATTTTTCAAATAATTTACTTAAAATAATTAAAAATTTAAATATGAAGTAACCAAAAACGGGCGTAGTAATCAACGCAAAAAAGGTCCATGTTTATTATCACTTATTTATTTCTTCACCATTAAATTAGATGGTCAACACTTTAAAGAAATTCACCGTAAATATATATACAGCACAGCCATATAATCAAGTGGTGCAAATTTTGGCCTCATTACTCCGTACGTTGCGCGATGTTATGCAAAACGGATCCGTTACGTTCTCGCCATGTGGTTAAAGTTTGATTTTGCCCGGGCTGAGCCCCATTTCCTTAATCTTTAAAAAGGTTTTATTTGCTCGCGGCTGAGCCCCATTTTTCCATTCATCTTAAAAAGGGTTTTATTTTATCTCCGGGGCTGAGCCCCATTTTTCCTAATCTTTAAAAAATTGTTCTTTAAAAGTCCGGGCTGAACCCTATTTTTTCCTAAATCTTAATAAAAAGGTTTGATTTTTGCTCCGGGCTGAGCCCATTTTCCTTAATCTTAAAAGGGATTTGATTTTGCTCCGGACTGAGCCCCATTTTCCCTTAACCTTAAAAAGGGTTTGATTTTTTGATCCCAGCGGTCTGAGCAACGATTTTTCCTAATTTTTAAAAAGGGTTTAGTTTTTGCTCCGGGCTGAGCCCTTTTTTAATTAAGCTCAAAAAAGGTCTGATTTTTGCTGCCGGGCTAGCTCCAATTATCCACATTTATCTTATAAAAAGTAGTACGATTAATTATGCCCTCCGGCTTGAGCCCATTTTTTCCTCTAAATCTCTTAAAAAGGCGTTTTTTTTTCCTCCGGGCTGAGCTCCCCGATTTTTCCTCTTATCCTCAAAAAAGGGTTTTAATTTTTCACTCAGGGCGCTGAGCCCAATTTTCTCTATAATCTTAAAAAAGGGTTTCAGTATTTTTTGAGCGTCGCGGGGCTTGAGGCCCAAATTTTTCTAAATCGTTAAAAAAGGGTTTGATTTTTGCTTCCGGCATGAGCCCATTTTTGCCTTAATATCTTAAAACGTTTGATTTTCCTTCCCGGTGCATGAGCCCCATTTCCTTAATCTTAAAAACGTTTGATTTTTGGCTCCGGGCTGAGCGCTATATTTTTCCTTAATTCTTAAAAAAGGTTGATTTGCTCCTGGGTCCTGTAGCCCCCATTTCCTAAATCTAAAAAAGGGTTTGATTTTTGCTCCGGGTTGAAGCTGTCCCATTTTTCCTTAATCTTAAAAAGGGTTTATTTTGTGCTCTGGGTACTGTGAGCCTCCAGTTTTCCTTAATCTTTAAAATGGTTTGATTTTTGCTCCGGTGCTGCAGTCCCATATTTTTCCTAAATCCTAAAAACGGTTTTATTGTTGCTCCGGGCTGAGCCCCATTTGTCCGATCTTTAAAAAGTGTTTTTATTTTTTTCCACCGGAGACTCGAGAGACCCCAGTTTTCCATTAATCTTTTAATTAAAGAGATATGATATTAATGACTCCGGGCAAGACCCCATTTTTTCCTAAAAATTCTTAAAAAAAGAGTGTTCTAGTTATTTGCCTCCCGGGCTGAGCCCCATCTTTCGCTAATCATTAAAAAAAAACGAGTGTTGATTTTTTTCCTCCGTTGCTGAGCGCCCATTTTTCCTAATGTCTTATCAAAAGGGTATGATTTTTTGGCTCCGGCATTATCTTACCCCATTTTTCCTAATATTAATATCTTAAAAAAGCGTTTAATTTTGACCTACGAGGGGCTGAGCCCCATTTTTACCTAATCTTTAAAAAAGGTTTGATTTTTTGTTCCGGCTAAGCCCATTTTTCCTTAATCTTAAAAGGTTTTGATTTTTGCTCCGGGCTGAGCTCCCATTTTTTCCTAAATTTTTAAATTTAGATACTTGTTGCTCCGGGCTGAGCCCTATTTTTCCCTTATCTTAAAAAAGGGTTGATTTTTGCTTCTGGGCTGTTGAAAAGCCCCATTTTTCCTTATATCTTTAAAAAGGGTTGATTTGTGCTCCGGGCTGAGCCCCATTTTTCCTAATATCTTAAAAAGGGTTTCATTTTTCCTCCGGGCTGAAGCCCATTTTTTCCTTTATCTTAAAAAAGGTTTTATTTTTGCTCCGGGTAGAGCCCCATTTTTCCTTTAATCTTAAATAAGGTGTTGTATTTTTGCTCCGGTGAGCCCACATTTTTGCCTTAAATCTAAAAAAGTTTCGATATTTGCTCCGGGCTGGAGCCCTCATCTTTTCTCTCTAATAATTCTTAATAAAAAACGGTTTGATTATCCTCCTAGGTCTGTAGAATCACATTTCCTTATCTTATCTAAAAAAACGGTTATGATTTTTTGCTACCGGGCTGAGGCCCCTATATTTCCTTAATCTTAAAACAGTTCGATTTTTCTCCGTGCTTGAGCACCCATATTTTCCGTTAATTCTTTAAAAATTGAGGTTTTTAATTTTTCCTCCGGTACTGAGGCCCCACTTTTCAGTTTAATCTTAAAAAAGGTTTGTATTTTACTCCGGTATCTAGTAAGCTCCACACTTATTACCTTAATTCTTAAAAAAGAGGGTTTTATAATTTTTCTCTCCTGAGGCTAGAGCCCCATTTTCCTAATATCTATTAAAAAGGTTCGATTTTTTTCGCATCTCGGTTATGAAGCCCCATTTTTCCTTACCTACTTAATGGCCCAGAGTAAAAAGTTGAAATTTTTTATGTTAAGCTAAGTATATTGGTAATTTTGGTCTCTGGAGTGTACGAAATTTTTATTCAGTATATATACTAAGAAAGATTTCGTTGATTTCTTAGGCTACCGTTAGATATATCATACCGCTGTAGGAATTAAGGTTTACAAATATATACAATTTTTGGAAATATAACATGGAAGTAAAATATCTTTATTATAACTAATATTATTATATATGAGGTGAAATAGATTGTTTACTGATCAAGTGTGTGACTTGCATTATAATAACTAATAATCAGGTTATTGAAATCCCTGACATTAACATTTGATCCAACACAATAATTTGGCACATTATTGCCAGACTTATGCGTCCCCCTATGTCGTGAGTCATTTTATTAATGGACTCAAGATGTCATTTGCCATCAAATTATCTCTAGTATACTATCATGGGAACTTGTTTATATGTTATTAGGTTTAATAACATTCTACAAGTATTCTGTATTATAAGGTGTATAGAGATCAAAGGCGAGTTTTAAAATTTGTCTTAGTTATATTATTAGGAGAGAGAGAAATCCCCTTTATATTATAATTCATATAGCGATAATATAACAGTCAGAAATTTATAACAATATCATTGGGAGTATTTAATTATTAATAGGCCAATACCACTTTTGATCTAATTCATATGATGTAAAAGGCCCTCATTTTATCAAAGAGATCAACTCCTTCCATGTGTTTGTTGTAAATTCTGACAATATTAGGCTGAGGAACTACCACTACTTGCTTGCGTTCACCTCTCTTCCATCTTTATTCGTTACCGTTGTACCTTGGTCATTGTCATTCCACCTGACGAGTGTAATTCCACTTGCTTTCTCTTCCACTGCATTGCACTGCATTGCACTGCATTATTTGAATCAGGACGAATCTCCCAATACATTCTTCATGACAATAGAAGGATACCAAAATATTGGTAAAGCTCTTCTACAGACAGAGTGAACTGCTGCTCTCCCTTCTAAGATGCCTATTTGACAGTCTCTTTACATATATGAATCAAAATTTCCTCAGTAAAGCGTATAATTTAAAAATGTCAATAGGTTTACCATTGTTTACCTTTAAAATTTTTTAAAAATTGCTGGCTCTTTCTTTGTTTCACACACCTTATGTATTTGAGATGATGTCTTCAACTTTCTAGAAACCCACTTACGGGACACTTAGCTTTATGTTTTTTATATATTATAATCCAGTTGAAACACACTGGTTTTCTAGATAGTAATAGGTGCGAGAAGTATCTTCGGAATATATCGACATCTACACAATCAATATATCTCTCTCATAATTATTTACAGATGGCTCGAAGTTTCAAGCTCGTATGTAAACAGATTTACACCATTGCCCAAATACCTCGATACTATGTATTAATGATTCAGTACTATCACTATGGTCAATCTATCTTATTGATCTTGCCTTAGTTGTGGAGTGGAAAAAGGTATATACAGATTCTTTCAAATCTCTCTGTCTTATTATATATATTATTTCATGAATAGCTAAACAACTTCTGTGAGTAATTCTTCAATAAACTTTCAAGCGTAATATTCAATTATTTTACCTCAGTATCTCTCTCAATTAATCGAACTAACTCTAGGGATGATTTACTTGGAATTATACAAAATAGATCACTAAGTTAAGATTTTTTTGGAATAATTATATCATACTAATAATAGTATAGATATTATATTTAATATATATATAATATATATTAATTAATTAATATTAATATATAATATATATATAATATATATATATATATATATAATATTTATTATATTATAATTAAACGAGATATAATTATCAATATAATGTTGTATATTATACATTATCAAGATATATTTACTATTTTATTATAATAAAATATTATTACAGAATTTCAAATTTATTTAATAATATATTATATATATATATTATATATATATTATATATATAGTATATTATTATATATAATAATATATATATATATAATATAGTAATATATTAATATTAATATATATATATATATATTATATATATTTAATTATATATATATATATATAATAGTAATATATAATATATTATATAATATCATATTATAAAATTATATTATATATAAGTAGTATATATTATACGATATATTTATATAATATATTATATATATATATATATATAATTAATATTAATTATAATATACTATATATAATATATTATATATATATATATATATATATATATAATATATATATATATAATTACTATATTAATATATTTATAATATTTGCATATGGGGAAATATAACAAAATTTTCTCGCATATATTTCTAGTAGCCTTTCATTATGGGAGAAGAAGAAATATAAGAACATTATTGCTAAAAGTCTAGAGAGAAAAAGAATGGTATAGAGATAGAAAAAAGTCCCTATCATAAAAAATATAATGTATATTTTGTACTGCTCAGGACGTTCAGAACTTAATTATATGCATTACTCGCGAGTATAAAATGCAATATAAATTGTTTGAATCTTTATGTTATTCAATATTATCAATTTCATATCAAAGATTAATCATTAATTCTTGATGGTTAACCCACTTATCACTTAAGAAAAATGGACACTAACCACTGTCCAGGTGTTATGTTATATATTTTTTATTCTTTTTGCTTTATAAATATCAATTTTCCAAGGTTTATATCAATTGTGATTAGATTTTCTTTTATGGATAAAATTTTATAATTACCTTTTTGGTTTAGCGATTATTATGTGTTAATTTCCTTTAATTATTTACTTATTTATTTATCTATGTTTAGAGTTTATTTCGGGCCTTGAATTTATTTCAATTTTTTTTTTTTTTGAAAGATTCATTCTGCAACATTAAATACCCGGGTACATTTAAAATAAAGAACAGGGGCACCTTAAAATTGAAAGAGCTTTGAGCTTAGTATTCCCAATTTATGAACTTGTAAAATTTGTTTTTACTTATTATTAGACAGTAAAATTTGGTATTATTTCTTATTGAAGGTATTAATAATTGCATGGACTTTAAAGCCAGGTGTTTGTAAAAATTATTAAAGGTAACCTCCATTGTGGTTGACTTTTGATTACTGTTAAATTTTTATAATTTTAGTGAATTGCGATTTATATTTCCTTTACTCACATGTTTTTTTTTATTTGCTTACAATTTGATTAGTTTATCTGATTTTAAAATACTTTATTTGCTTGAATTTGTATGCTTATTATATATCTTTTTTTTTATTTGTTTTTGCTTATAGGCCGTTGGCTTCCGCATTCAGTTGCATTTTTTTTTGTTAACTTTTGTTTAAATTTTTTTCTTTCAAATTACTCCTTTGGTTGTAATAAATATCAGATTCTTTTTCCATAATATTTGTAATTTTTCTAATATACGTAGAATCAATCTCCGTTTTATTATTTTTTCCTTCATTTTCCCAGACATCCCACAAAAATTTTCAGTTGTAGTTTAAGATTTATTCAAATCCGCTACATTACAACCAATTCACCTAAATGATCTCAATAATCAGCCTCATGGAAAATATCAGCTTATATTTCAACTACCGTCACAAGTATACGCTTTCTAAGCCTAGACCAGAAATCAAACCTTTTTTTATAAAAGGAAAGACTTTTTAAAAGCCATCAATGTTTGATAAGTCTCCCAATCCAATAATATATCCTATATCATGGGTATGAGTAAGCATTAGAGTAAATGTATTTTGCGAAATAGATAATCCAGCATATTGCAATAATTTACAAGGATTTAATGAAAGATGCACTAGTTTTATATTAATATGAGAGAAAGAGCAAAAATACCATCATTAACATACAAATTGAAAATTACGAAAAATAAGATGGTTTGCAATTTAACATTATGTTATTAGGGAACTACTCCGTAACAAATAACTAACACTTAAAAAGTAAAAGTAAAAGCGTTAAAGAATTCCATAAATGATAAAGAAAATTTAAAAAAACATGATTTCCTTAACATTTATATAAAAAATATAAATTTACAAAATGAAGATTCCCTCAACATAATATTTGAAATATACTTACCTTAAAATACTTCTGAAGCACTCGGGTCGAGAGAGTGTTTAAAATAATTAAATAAGTTAATAAGTTAAAAGTTTTAAAGCTTCCATAAATGAAAACAATTTAAAAAAAATAATTAATCATAAAAATAAATTTAAAAAAATTTTAAAAAAATAATTAATAATAAAAATAAAGTAAATTTAGAAAATGAAGTTACCCATTAATATTATATTGAACACTTCCTTTATAATATTCCGACTATATAAAATTTTCAATAATTAAAAGTTAACAACAAATTAGAATTTTCACCGGGGACAAAAGCGATTTTTAACTAGGAAAGAAATACAATTTTTGAAGATTATTATAAAATCTATGCTACTTCCGGTAACGACTGCTTACTACACTTAGTAGGGCAAAACGGATTTTTATAAAAAAAATTAACAAAATGAGAAATTTAAACAAAAATTTTCAGATTGGAAAAACATATTAAAATTATAAAAAATAATTACTGTTGATAACAACTGCCTAATAATTATGGCAAAACGGATTTTTAAAAATTATTGAAATTAGAATTTTAATCAAACATTTTCAAACTGGAAAATCATATTAAAAATATTAAAAACTACTTAGGTGACAACAAGCCATTATTATGGTTAATAAACGGCACTCTTTTAAACAAATAACAACATTAGTTAAGACATTTCCTACCCAAAAAATTTACAAACTGAAAAAAATATATTAAAATTATTAAAATACTCTGGGTAAAAGCTGCCTACTGATTTTGGCCAACCTGATTTTTAAAAGTTAAAATATTTTGATTTTTAACCAAAGCAATCTACTGTACAGTGAAATGGTGTTCGGCATTTTAGATATTAATCTTCTTTATAAGAAATGTTTACTTAGATTATTCAAAAATAATATTTAAGAAGCAGAATTAAGAAAAGTCTTTTGATGCGGCAAAGAAAAGTAGATTTAAAAAGAAAATGTTCCATACAAAAGCCTGATTTTGATAGAAATTTATGGGGAGCTTCTCCAATTATTGAAGGTAAATTTGATTGGTAAAAGAACTTTTCAGAATGATAAATTATTATATGACAAAAGTGTATAGCAAATGACAAACAAAATATCTAAACACAACTATATAAAATATTGTAGATTTTAGCAAAGGATCCAATCCTATAATTCTGATTATATAATATTAATATTATTATATAAAAGAAATATATAGCAAAGGATAAATGTCTTAACACTAATATTAATAAATTATCACAATGTTAAACTATTTATCTGATCCTATATCTCCGATTGTATAATAAGAAATATTATACATAAGGAGTTTATAGCAAAAGATATAAATAATAAAAAAATAAATAAATAAATATTTCTATTAAGATAAAAATAAATCAATGTTTAAATTTCTGATCCTAATACTTCAATATATATATATATATATTACAGTGGCATCATCCAGGATTAGTCTGGGGGGACAGACTAAATATTTATTTTTACAACTTTATATATATTATAAAAAGATATATATTATATATATCTATACTGATATGTACACAACTATCTATTATATATATATATATAATATATATATATATATATATATATATATATAATATTATAATATATATAATAATATATATATATATATATATTATATATATACGCAAAAAGTTATATAAGTATACGCAAAACCTTAAATACGCAAATAATTTAACATGTAGTAAGGCTGAAATTGGCAATATTGGATTCAAGGACTTTCTCTTACCAACAAAAAAAAAACACACAAAAAGGGATATTAATTGGCACAACGCCTCTTTAAACCCCCATCCCTAAAAATTTGGGCAAAAGAGTATTTTTTGAGCCCGCATGAAAATTAATTTTTACTCCTGCCCTTGAATTTTTTTGACACTTTGTTGTAAGCCTTTTTTTAGGGAGACCACTTTACCTTAATGATGAGTGGAGAGGGCCTTTTACGTTCTTATCTCTCTTGGGCCTGTTACCATCTTCTTTTTTATTGCGGTCAAGAACGCATGTTTTCGTAAAACAATATTTCGACTATTGGTCTTTCCAAGGGTCATTCTTTGGCCCACGGTATTTTTGGCACCACCTTCCTATTGTATTTTAGATTTGGAACCTAAACCTAATATTATTTTATAGAAGATAAACCAAGCTCCTTAAGGAAAAGTAGTTAAACTGTTATTTTAGAAGTATATACCACTAACTACAAGAAATTGTATTACTAAATTATCAATTTTAAGATAATTAAATTGAGAAATCTAACATACTGCAAATCTAGTTTGAGACCCTATGATATCTAAATATTTATTCTATGCATTACCAAATATATAATATACCTATATACTATTATGGTACTTCCAGGGTCTTATTATTTGAGGCCCAACGGTAATATTTTTATTTGAGTAGGACATATATACTATATATATATTATATATATAATATATATAATATATATATATCTACCCTATTAAAGGAAGTCAATTAATCTCTGTGCTATCAATTTAATGCTCAAAAATGTTTATTTGTGGCGGTTAGGCTGTGATAGACTAGGCTGGTTTCTGCAAGACACACTAAATTTCAGCGTAATTCGACTCCAGGGACAATTAACCTACGCGATGTTAAAAATTTTTACTGAGAGGCAACCTGAATCGTCTGTGATTTTGCAACAAATATTTTTTTCTTCTAATATATTACGGACAGAAAGAAAATGGAGAAAAGTTTAACGGCACCAATAGATATCGCGAATTTATGTCGTAAGACGCAAACCGTCGAAATCACGTATAGGAGTCTCGGCACTGTTAACATCAATTGATTTAATCAGTATGGATTAAATCACACCCCTATTTGATTTTTTATATTTTATCGAAAAAGATCATAGACTTGTTTTTGATTGTAGCTTTGCAATTTTTTTGGCAACTTTGTTTCTCTAATTAATAATTATTCCTAGTTCTCACCTGATTAATGATGATAAGTATATTTTATCTCATAAAATTATATAGCAAATTCATCAATGTAGTTTTCAATTATGCATTTTCACACATAAAGAAAAAATTAGATTACTGCAGAATCACACTCATACATATATAGTGTATAGGGTCATATTTTTGCCTATATCAGACTAGGTAATATTTGAGATCTTCATTTAGGGGCTTAGTATCACCTTTTTGTATGCTCTTTAAAACCATATATGTTGACCATTAGAATAATTATCGGTCCTTGACCTTTAGCCATATACCATGGGTCAATTTTTTGGCCCAACTGCACATTTTTTTGAGCTACTACCACTTATTCGTGGCCTCACCCGTACCACATATATATAATATTTTCAGTTTCCTAACTGTATACCATGTTACAATGACCTATATAACCTACTAATACTTGAATACACCTATACTAACACGTGCGCACCGTTAGGCGCGCGTCATACGATAACATATATATATAACACATATCACTCACACATATATATCATCATAATCATATTATACACTTATACAGGTAACTAATTCACTATGACTACTTACTATTCTTTTCTGCAATGTTTTTATCTTGTAAGTAGATGCGAGATTTTTTTTTATCTCTATGTGTATTCTTTATTAACACATCTCTACACAGTGGCGCGTGCGCACTATGAGGCAACATAAACAGACAATAAATCAATCGCATCACTTTAGAATACGAAATTTGAGAGTAGGCACGGGGTCGAAATCTCATTTGAGCCCAAGGGTAGATTTATCACCTTTACAACCTGAGTGTAATTAGCCCTATTTTTTTTAATTGTATCTAAAAATCTCACATTTGAGTAAATATATAATGACCATAGATAATTTCGGAAAAATGAAACATTTGACTCTTTCGAAAGGTAAGTAAACCAAACTTATCATGATGAAAGAGTCACAATTCATGAGACTCAGCGTATGCTAGCTTATACAAACATTTTTAGATAAGAGAAGAACTATTGAAAAAGGTATCAAAACATACAATACTACGATACCTTTGTATCCACAAATAGAATGATTCTAAGTTGATCGTTCTGTTTATAAGTGTTCTAAGTGATATCTTAGAATAGACTGTCACCAGATGATATTGAAAGTGCCCTAGGATTGAATTGTGACCATAAGTAGTAGTGTGCCAAATAGTACGCTGCCAATGAGTGCCAAGTGAGTGCCAATGGTGCCATGTGAAGGTGCGTATAAAGCACTATGTGCTATAAGTAGACAGTGACCACATAAGTGCCAAAAACAATGAATTCCACTTTTATTATCAAAGCCTTATCTCTATTCTCCCAAATGAGCCTAGAGAATATGGCCCTAATATATTGGGTGTGTCACCGCTAGTTATAAGGTATGAGGATTTTCGAGTCGTGTATATTAACAAGTTGCTAGGGATGCTTCCTTATCTGAGTTCGCTCTTTTTCTACACAACTTATACACACATACACTACGAACACTTATACACATTGTGACATTCACTATGACTACTTATACACACTATGAAACTTACTATTAAACGCAAATACACTTACAACTCACAGCCCACAACACCGATACACTTAACATCTTACACCTCACGACACTCGATATTTTGATGCAATCAACTTTGTATGCCTTTCAACTTTGATGGCCTCAACGTTTTGATGCCACCAGCTATAAATCCCTTCAGCATTTCGAGCTCAAACTTTAGAAGGTTCATCTTTGATGACTCATCTATTTAGGAGTGAGGAGCTCATTCGTTATGTGAAATACCGGGGCGGATCATAGTATGAACCTGATATCTCCCATAATTGTGGATGAACACAACCCCCAATTTGATAAAATGACACACAGATGCCCGTGTGGGGTTCCTCGCGATGAAAACACCCTGCTCCTAGATCTCACATAAGCTGCCCAACCCAAAGGGGGGGGACACATGAGTCCACTAACCCCCCCTACCGCCTCCGTCCCGGAATGAGCAAGGCGATGAGAGAGGCCCCCGCACCCGGACTTCCCTGGCCCATCTCTGTGCGTTTACCAGCTGACGTATATCGCACGTCCAACCTAACGCTATTCGCGCTGTAATGATTGAATGTCAGATATATACCAACCCTCAAAATAATTGATTGTTAAGGATGATCATCATTACTTTTTATCTCAATCTGCATAAGGAAATGCATTATATTTTTATTCAATAAAACAAATCTTCGCGCAAACAAATAACAATCTTGTAACTTTCATCTAGTCAAACTATTATTTAAACTATATTTATTAACAGATTCGGTAAAGCTTAATACTTCTCTTTGTACTAAACTCAAGTAATCACTATATTTTTAATATATTAATAAATATTATTTTATAAAAAATATGTATGTAAGTACAGAAAAATATACCAGAGTGCCTTGAATATATATAACATTTATTAATTTATTAACTACAACTGTACGAAATTTTAATTAAAACATTAACAATATAACAAAATTTTAAAGCAGATAATCAGTAAATACTCAATATACTGTTTAACCTAACACCAAAAGGGAATTAGTATGCTTTTTGTTTTATACTAGGGCTTTACTGACTTTACTCAATGTTTATACTTGAGCTTTATACTCAAAAGTTTTTAGCTGAGTTTTAACTTATATTTTTTACTGCTTTAATTTACATATTATTATTAACATTTTATACATATTACCATATATAACGTAAATTATCAGTAAACTCAAATATAGAGTGTTTACCATAACACCTTAAAGTAGGGGGAGATTATATGCTTTTGTTTTATAACTGCTCTTAACAGTACTATATTATAATCTTATAGTTATTTTAATACTGCCCTTTTAAACTGCATTTGTTTAATCTGAGCTTTAAACATATCAATTATGTTTTAACTGCTTTTAAATACTCACACCATATTCATTAACATGTAACATTACCATTTTAAAGCTATTAAATCAGTAACACCTCACACTAGTAGAGATTGTACTAAACACCTCAAAATATGAGATTAGGAGAGTATTAGTTATGGAACATGGCTTAGTTCTTACTGTGCTTTATATTGCTTATAATCATAAATAGTATTTGATATGTAGTCAATTAAACTTTCTGCTTTATCATAGAGAGCATTTACCTTACAATATGTACTTAATCTAGAGCTTAAATTTCTGCTTTACTTGTTTTAACTTTCTGCTTTACTATTTTAACTCTCTGCATTCAATTATTACCATTTATAGTTTTATTATATTATGTTTAAGAACTTTTAATATTTCATATTTTATATTAATTATTATCTATATTTATATATTTTTATATAATTCATATCTAATTAAAACATTTAATTTTATTTTAAGTTTTATATTTTATTTATTATTATTTTATATTATATAAATACTTAGTGAGTTATTTTAACTTCCTTAAATAACATGCATAGATACACACATACACACATGTGCATCAACACGCATCACACACACACACACACACACCTACTTACATATACTTTTCAAATATACAAACATGACACTCTAAGACATACATAATAGTACGCGTATAGGCGCTACTACCCGTCACTGCGCTATACGCCGCGGCTAAGCTCAACCCCTGATACCCGGCGCCACCCGCTATAGCTCAGCCTCATCCATATATTAGCCCTACGCCTACGCCCCCTCACGCCCCCGTCGCCACGTACCTAGCCTCACTCTAATATATTAAATTTTTTTAATTATTAAACATAATACATATCATACACATTCATCACTATGAGCATACTATTACAAATTTATGCTACATAGACACTTACTATATTATAACATATACCACTTATTATAAATAAAGCACTAATGTGGTTCACACTAACACACACTATATATATATATAACTACACACCTATACAATCTATAGCATCCAATTCACATATTGTATATCTTAAATAATCCTTGTTCGGCACAACATTCAACGAACTGACACTCTACATTGTCCAAATAAGAAAACACTCTGACGAGATTGTGAAACTTACACTTACAGCTTATCTTTTATCAGATTTACTCAGTTGCCCTGATAAAACGTCTTAAAACGTACACAAGCCTATACAGAATTTTACTATATATACTTATACACTCTACATATATACTATTAATAATATATATCAGATATTACTTTAACAACTCATCATATCATATATAATATAAATTATATATAATAAATATCAGATATTTTACACTTACACATAACATACTTAAGAATTATTACTATATTAACATATATACAAACTGAGACAAACACTAATAATTATAAGATTTACCATATACAATATACACATATATATATATATATATATATTATATAATATATATATATATATATATATATATATATATATATATACATATATATATATAATATTCACTAATAATCTATACGGTAATATCATATATTATAATACATACATATTATACTTATATATATATATAATATATATCATATCATTTATATATATATATAGTATAATAATATATATATATATATATATATATATATATATCAAATTTATATTTTCTATATAAATTAACATATAGTTCTTCAACGGAGACCACTTAATACTCAACATTACAAATCTTTAAATCGAGAATCGTATTGTATATCGAACCATATCAACGGAAAAGTTATATTTTTATATAAAATAAAACAATTTGTTGAAGTTATTAATTATTTATTAAGGAGAGTTCGCTCACTATGACAATTAAAATTTAAAAATCTAAATATTTATATTATTACTCATGTTCGTAACTTCAGAGAATGCCATCAACACTTAAACTTATACATAAAGATTGTCTCCAAAGGTTTTTCTAATCTTAAAACTTCGAGAAAAAATATCAATGTTATAATCATTACTGAGGTAGAGGCCCGTTTGAAACACGTAGATGATTTCGGATTATTAACTGTTGAGTCTTTCTACTATTTTGTTGTATAGAGATTAATTTTTCGATAACTATCATTAGTCAGTTTTTATAAAATCAACTTTTTTTGAGTATAAACAATTTTTGTAGAAATTTTATAGTAATTTTATATTTAAGACGTTTATACGAATTGATTTACATTTTTTTTATATTTATTTCAATTTCGAGAGAAATCTAATTCAAAAGCTAAAATCTAACTAATCACTATAAATACCCTAAACTGTCCCTGAAAAAAAGAAGGAAACAAGAAAATCTCTTCTCCGCACTAAGCTGACAAA
>JABUQX010074586.1:7500-30198 GCA_015478945.1 Trachelipus rathkii | reverse complement strand
ACGTGTATTAAATTACTGGTTGAAATTGATCAAGAACGGGGCGAGATGGTGATTGATTGATTGGAATTGTGTAATAAAGCGTTTATGGAGGGTATAGTTCCAAGGGATTTTGAGGGGTTCGAAGAGTTACCCTTATAAAAGGGTAAGGGAGAAAGGGGAACTGTAGGGAAATTATAGGGGAATAAGTTGTATTTGAGTATTGTAGGAAGGTTATGCGGTATTTTTGGTCTAAAAGTGTCGATCGAGTGACTGAAGACTGATTGGTGAAGAAACAAGGTGCATTTATAGTAGGAGATGTGTGGATCAAATCTTTACATTGAAACAAATGATTGAGAAAATGAGGGAGAAGAAGGAATAAATGTATTTAGGTTTTATGGATTTGCAACAGGCGTTTATGGTTTAGTAGGGAAGCGTTATGGCAGTGTTAGTGATATTATTGTGTTGTGATAGGCTTCTGAATGGAATCAAAAAGTATGTGTATGGCGATAGTGAAAGCGTGTGTAAGAATAAAGTGGTGTCAATGTGATTGGTTTAGGATTAATAGCGGGTATAGACAGGGTTGTGTTATGTCTCCTTTGTGTTATTTATTTGTATAAGGGGGGTATGAAAGAATTCGAGGTGGGATGGCGAGGATAATGTGTATAGAATGGTGGCGATATGGAGATGAGTGGAGGGTGCCGCTACCTATTATTTGCGGAATGAGTGGTTCTGTGTGCAATCTGAAGGAGAGGTTGAGAGATTGTAGAGAGATTTTGGTCAGGGTATGTAAAAGGAGGGTGTGAAAGTAACGGAGATAAGAGTAAGGTTAATGTTGTGAGTGAGGACAGTCCTCAGTGTGTAAGTTATGTTAGATGTGAGCAGCTGGAGCAAGTGCTGACGTTTAAATATTTAGGTATGTGGTACTTTTAGAAGGACACGGATGATGCAGAGTGAAGTAGAAAAGTTGTGAATGGGAAGGTTGTCTTGGTGCAATTAAATCGTTTGGTGAATTTTCAAGAGACTAAGTTCTTGAGGCGCTAGAGGTTCTTTACATAAGGCTATGTTGTTACCTGTGTTATTGTATGGTAGTGAGACTATGTCTGAATAAGAAGTATAAGATCTAAAGTTCCAAGTGTTCAGATGGGACAATCTTAGGGCATGCAAGGTGTGAGAAGATTAATAAAATGAATGAACTTATTAGAGAATGTGTGGTGGAAGAAGTAAATGAGAGAAAAATGAAAGTATGTTGAGATGGTTTGTTTGGTCATTGTGGAAAGGATGAATGAAAGAAAAAATAAACTCGTGTTAGCGGATGTATATTGGAGTGTGTGTTGGGAACCAACCGCTGAGACCGAAGAGAAAGTGGATGAGTCGTGTGTGAACGAATGTCTGAAGGGAAATGTGAGTTTGGCAGAGGCGAGAATAAAGTTGCATGGATTAGAGAGAGAATGCGGGTTTTGTGAGCGGGAATGGTTGTGGCCCACCTGGGCCAGGGATGAACCCTATACTGACGAGATTCCATAGTGAGGTCCGTCGCAGTCCCATGATGAAAGCTCTAGGGTGGATTTCTTGGCTGCGACGGGCTCGCAATTAATGGTACAAAGGGGCGTAAGGTGGGCTTTCTTTTCGACGTTTTTCTAATGTTCTCCTACTGCTTTCTTTTCGAGGCTTGTAGCGCACCTTACCCTCAATCTGGGGCAAAGAGGAAGATTAAGAAAGAAAGAAAAGAAAGAAAAGATATATATATATATATATATATATTATATATATCATATATAGTATATATAAATATATATATATGATATTATAAATATATATATATATATATATATATTATATATATATATATATATATATATAATTATATAGATAGATATATATTATATATATTGATGAAAATTACTGGTTGAAATGATCAAGAGCGGAGATTTGATTGGATTTTGAAATTGTGTAATAAAGCGTTCATGGGGGTATAGTTCAAGGATTGAGGAGAGCCGGTAATAGTACCCTTGTATTTATAAGGGTAAGGAGGAAAAGGGAACTGATAAAAATTATAGGGAATAAGTTATTGAATGTTTGTAGAGACGAGAAGGAGGAGCGGGTCACGGTTGTGGCGAATGATGAGCTGAAGGACTTTGGTAGAGAACAAGGTGCGTTAGGAAGTGGTAGAGGATTGCATGGATCAAATCTTACATTGAAAACAAATGATGAGAAAATGGAGGTAGAAGAAGAATAAATTGTATTTAGTCTTTATGGATTTGCAACAGGCGTTTGATAGAGTTAATAGGGAGTTTTATGGCAGGTGTTATTGATATTATGGTGTTGGTGTAGGTTTCTGAATGAATCAAAAGATGTATGACGATAGTGAAGCGTGTGTAAGAATAAATGGTGGTCAAATTATTGTTGATTAATGTTAGCGAGTGAAGACATGTTGTGTTTATGTCTCTTTGTTAATTCAATTTGGTTATATGGATTGGGATTATTTGAAGAATTCAAGTAGGTGATGGCAGAAAATTGTTAGAATGATGAGAATGGGTATGGTGTAGTAGAGGGTTGGCATACCTTTATTATATGCGATGATTTGTTCTGTGTGGCGAACTGAGAGGTTGAGTAGATTGTCTAGAGAATTGGCAGGGTGTGTAAAGGAGGAGTTTTTAAAACTAAAACGTTGATAAGAGTAAGGTTATGGTTGTGATGAGGACAGTCCTCAGTGTGATATTATGTTAGATGGTGAGCAGCTGAAACAAGTCTGAGTTTAAATATTTAGGGTATGTGTTGGATGAGAGGGACAAGCGGATGATGCAGAGTGTATAGTAGTGTGTATGGCAGGAAGGTTGCTGTTGCAATTAAATCGGGTGTGTGAATTGTAAAGGACTAAGTCTTTGAGTTTGCTAGGGTCTACATGAATGGTATGTTGGTCCTGTTATGTAAGTAGTGAGACTTATGGTCTGAATAAGAAGTATGATCTAAATTTCAATTGTGTTCGTTTTTGTATGAGTAGCCGAGTCTGTGAGGGGCTATTTCTTGAGGTGTGAGAAGAGATTGAGATAAAGGAGGTTGGAAGAACTAATCGAGAGTGTGTTGAGTGTGAGAAAGCGGTAAATGAGAGGATTAAATGATATTGCTGCAATGTTTGCTGCATGTGAAAAGGATGGAATGTAGTCTTGGATGTTTAAGCGGATGTATAGTGGGCGTAGGTGTGCTGGGAAGCCGCCTGCTGCTGCGACGAAGAGAAAAGTGGATTTGAGTCTGAGCGGAAGTACTGAAGGAAGAGAAATGTGAGTTTGGCAGAGGCTGGCGAGAGTATAAGGTTGAAAGATGGAGGGCGGGTTTGTGTTGGGGCATGGTGTAGCCCAACCTGCCAAGGATGAACCCTTACATTGACGATTTATCCATAGTGAGGTCTGTCGCGGGTCCCATGAAAGCTCTAGGTTGACTTTTCTGTCTGTAACGATGTTTCACTTAATATATGTACAGAGGGCGGTAAGGGCTGGCTTCCTTTCGACTTTTGTCTATTTCTTCTACTGCTTTTTTTTTCCGATGCATTACACGCACCTTACCCAGTCTTGGGGCAAAGAGGAATATAGAGAAGTAATGGGAGTATATATACAGTATAATATTTCGATATAATTTGATATATATGATTTGAAATAATATATAGTATATAGTATATATATATATATATATTAATATTATATAGGTGGTTTAATATATATATATATATGTATTATATATTATGTATATATATATATATGTATTATATATATTATAATATATATATATATCATCATTCTTGCATAATCATCCATCATCCAACTCCTGTTTCCCAGATTGGGGTGAGTGCGTAGCAATACACAGAAACAGAAAGAGATAAAACAATAACATGAGGTCGAAGCGTGAAAACTAGAAAAGAAAGACTTCATAACTGCTTCAGCAACACTTGAAACTGATCACAAAGTCAGAAAAGTGCACTGCATAATCCACCATCAAACATCGTGGTAACACTCGAATGTAACTTGTGTGAAAGCAGGAAGTTCATCCCTGGGCCAGGCCCACAACAATATCCTATCACCCCCTAACAAAACCAGCTATTCACTCCTGATTATGCACCTTTCTTCTCGTCTCTGCCAAACTTATACATTCCTCTCTCAGGCATCTTCCTTTACTTTGGCTCAGATCCACCTTCCTTCAATCTCCAAGCCGTCGTATTCCCAGTCTGGAATGTCTCCCACAATACACCACTTAACCAATTTGCTGACTGTCACATCCTTTTCATACTGGACCGAAAACCATTCTCAGTTGGACTCTCGTTGTTTTCGTCATTTACGCCTTCTTACACCACAACTCCCTAACATGTTCATTCTTCATTTAAACAATTCTTCTCACGATTCTGGCGCTTTCTAGTAGATTTTACATTATCTTAAAATACTTAGATTACTTTTATTTTATCTGTTGTCTTTTTTATTCTAGGACCAGAGATTTGATTTTACATTATTTAAAGTAGAAATAATGTTTCTTTATTCCGCGTTTAAGCGAAAACTGGCCCTAGCGCACTCGAGACTTACTCCTTTTGTAATCACCATGGATATGAATGCATCAGTATCATTAATTGTTTCATATATCACTTCTACTTACACACTTGCATCCTCTTCCTTTTGCGGCCATGATCAAATAAGTATTAAGCTCAACACTTGTCCAGTTACTCACCATCCAACGTAATCATACGCTCTAGAACTCCCCTCAATCACTAACCATGACCGTACTCTATCTTATATTTACTTATCAAACCGCCTGCTTTGTAAACGCACCTGCCTTTAATCATACTACCAATCCTCTCAAACTCTCTTTCTAACACCTTCCCCTGCACAAAGGCAAATCATCTGCAATATATATGGCACTCTCTACTCTCTCCCATTCTCCATCATCTAACACCTTCCCCTGCCGGAACCCTACCTCTGAATTCTATCATAGCCTCATCAATACAAATTTGAGGATATTCCCAAGGACATAAACATACCCCTGGGCATCTTCTCTGCTGGATAATATTAAACCATCACTTCAACTCTGCCGATTTATTCACTAAAGACATGCTTCAGGTATCGTATGCATATTTTTGATTCACTCAGAGTCTACCACTACACCATATATCAAACTAACACCTCACAGCTTTCCTATTAATCCTATCATACGATTGTTGCAAATTACCATTAAAACTTTAAATAAATTATTTAACCTTCTGCATTTTCTCAATCATTTGTATTCAATGTAAAGATTTGATCCACTACATCCTTTGCCACTTCTAAGCCACCTTTTCTTCAGCCAAGTTTAAGTTGCTCTCATGCTGGAATTTTGTCGAAGGAGTGGTGTGTCGAAGTGACTGTGGAAGGACTGATTGGCGTTGAAGAACAAGGTGAGTTAGAATGATTGAAATGGAAGAGAGTGCGAGGGTGCTTTCCTACCTATTATATGAGAGATGATTTGTTTTGTTTGGTTTTGTGAGCGAATCGGAGAGCTTCAGAAGATTGGCTAGAGGAATTGCAGGTGTGTTAAAAAGAAAAGCTTTGAAAGCTAAATGTAGATAAGAGTAAGTTCATGGTAGTGAGTGAGGGGAGTTCGTTGTGTGAAGTTATGTTAGATGGTGAGAAGCTGGAACAAGTGTCAGAGATCTATGTTAGGTTTAGTGATATATGTTGATTTTTATATGGGGAAAAAAAAAAAAGGAAAGAAACGAAGGCAGATAGTAAGAAAGTTGTGAAGTGGCAGGAAGGTGCTGTGTTACAATTTTCAAATCGTTGGGTGTGATGTGAAGAGGACTAGTCTTTTAGTGAGCATAGGGTCTTACATGAGGGTATGTTGTTACCTGTGTGTATATTGGTAATTGGGTATAACGATTAGTATAGTAGTGAAACTATGTCGTGGAATAAGAGGCATATATCTAAAGTACAAGTTCAACATGTTCAGATGACAATCTTAGGGGCACGCATTACGTGTGATTGAATTGAGTATGAATGAGGAATAAAGCGTTTAGGAGTTATGTCGTATGAAAGAAAGTGAATGTAAATGAGTGAGATAAATGAATGTAAGTGAGCCATGGTTCTGAATCATGCTGAAAAAGGATGGATAGATAGTCAGTTAGTTTGATTAGCGGATTTATATAGTTTTTTATAGGTGTGGTGGGAATCGAGACCAGCTGGGAGAGGAAGAAAAAAGGTGACAGTTAAAGGAATTCAGGAGAAGGAATGTGTTGCAGAGAGTAGAAGAAAGGTGCATAATAAGGAGTGATGGCGAGGTTTTGTGAGGGGGTATGGCTGTGCCCAAATGGGCCAAGGGAACGAACCTACATAGACGAGATGCCTAGTTATGAGGGTCGTCGCGGTCCCTGTGAAGCTTCTAGAGCTTGAGGGTGGACTTTCTGACTGCGACGGGTTCTCACTAAAAGTTATAAAGGGGGCAGTAAGGCAGGGTTCTTAAATATTGATGTCATATTTTCTATTACTTTTGTTTCTGGTGCATGAGACGCACCTTACCACCAGCAATGGGGAGAGAAGGTAGGTGAGGTTGATGATATTATTAAATAATATATAGTTATATATACTATTTTTTTTTATTAGGATATTATAATTATATAGATAATATTATAATATATATTATATTAGTATAGTTTATATATTATTTTTGAGTTAAAGTGCTTTAAGTTTAATTATATATTATTTTATATAATATATATATATGATAATATCATTCAAAGCAGCTCTTGAATTGGAACATCTCTAACGCTACTGAAAGATTTTCATAAGTTTATATTGATTATTTTTATAGAAGTTTTAAACTGAATACATGGTGCCAATTTCGTCATTGCAGTGTTAGTTCTAATTTATATTACTATAAAAGTACTTTAAAATAATACCAACTTTAAGTACTTGTATTAATGTCTTAGATAGAAAAAGGTAATATATTTTAAAATAAACTATTTTTATCTAGATTATATAGTCTCTTTTTTGATATGTAGTGTATTATATATCAATTTAATGATTTTATATGTTATGTTGGGTATTATATATTATAATATAATATATTATATATATACGGTAATATATATTATATATATATATATAATATATATAATATAAAAATATATATAATATTATATATTATATATATTAGTATTATATATAATTGGGGGTTTATATCTTATAATATATTTATATATAGTTTATACCTTAAGTATATATATATATATTACATATAATATATATTATAATACTATTTATATATTTTATTATCCTTTAGTAATTTTATATAGTATATTTTATATAGATAATATTATTTATTAAGAACTATAAATAAATATATATTATCTCTTGAAATTCAAAATATTTATATTCTTTGCTTAAAGAATTCAAAGCATTGTGTATATATATATATTATATATTATATATATATATATATATATTATATATATATATATATCTATATAATATATTATATATATATATATATATGCTTAATATTGATATATATATATATATATATATATATATATATCATATTATATATATATGATATATATATATATTGGGCTCAGAGCTATGGTGGATTTGGAGGAAAAAAAAAATAACTGAAAGGAATTACATAGGAGGAAAAAAGGATAACTGAAAGTTGGCCACATAGGGAGGAAAATGAGTACAGTTTGAAGGAGATTGGAGATCTGGCAATCTGTACAAATGTGAAAGAGTAAGCTCTTCTGAGAAGGAAGTGTGAGGTGAAGAAAGAATTAGCAGAATTTTCAATAGAATAATGAATCAGGAGGTTTGCTTGATGATGAAATGGGGATGCAGTTGAGCATGGAGGAAAACATTCTAAAATCTTCATAACATTGTCAGTGATTCTGTCAGGTGTGAGTTATATGATAGAGAGTTTATAGTGAATGTGTGTAGGGTTTGATGGTATAATAATAATAAATAGGATTTGATGTATGATGGTAATAGATTTGATATGAGAAAGTTGAAAATGTAAATCAGCAGTCATAGCTGGAATTCACTGGTGAAATGATCAAGAGAAGAGCGAGGTGTGTGATTGACGGGATGTATTGAATGTTGTGTAACAAGAGTCTTTGGAGTGGTTTATTAAGTCCGGAAGATTTGGAGGTAGAGCTAGTGATTTGAGCACCATTATAAAGTAATGGATGAGTAGGAAACTGTTGGTTTGAACTATAGTGAATTATTATGAGTGTTCCAGAAAATTATTAGTGGTATTTTGTGTTCTGTAATTTATTATGGCTAAGAGCAGTGAAGAAAAGGTTCCTTTAGAAGTGGTAGAGATGGTGTAGATATCAAATTTTCACATTGAACAAATGAGTGAGTATATGAGAGTAATATAATATAGTTGTATTTAGCTTTTATGGATTTGAAACAGATGTATTACAGTATTAATAGGGAAGCTCATGTACAGAGTTATGTTGTTGTATGTTGTTTTTTTATTTTAGTGTTGAGTAGTATGCTGTTTGTGGAATGTATCAAAAGAATGTATAGTCAATAAGAAGTTGTGTAAGAATAAATAGAGTTGAAAGTGAATGGTTTAATATTAATAGTAGAGCGAGGCAGGGATGTGTTGTGTCTCCTTGTTTAATTTATATATAACCACATGGATTTCATATCAGAGAAACTTCACATGAAAGTGTTGACAGTTAAGGATTTTATTATTTTTACTTGAAGTTATAGTTTAATTTAATTATTATAACTTTTTGTTTAAAGGTAAATATACTTAAAATAATTTTACTGATTTACTTGGAATAATTTTGCCGCTAATTTCAAGGCTTCATCAGAATCTGAACTTTGTGAGCCCGCCACTTGGGACTGCAAAGCAGCAATGTTGAATAAAACACACACTTTTTCATATGACAAAGATGCTAAAGCTGAAACAAAATAAAATCAATTAAACTATTCTAATATATTAAGACTTTGAAGCTTCACAATTAAATAAATAAATTGCTTTGATTTATCTTCAATAACATTTCACAAAATTATTATTCTAGAAGTCATAATTTATGCTTACTCAAACTAATTCTTCCCCCAAAAATTGACCCCTTATCAAATGCATCCTTCCATTTAAAAGCAATTTGGAGTTCGGTTGGGGGAATTTTAGATTCTAATGCAACTAACTGATCATAGTACCTGTAAGAAATTGATAATAATGTAAGAAACTCAAGCCATTTATAAAGATTTTAATTTCCAAGTTTTTTTCTTTTTTTAAAATAAATATTTAACAACTTACCTATAAAGTGAATCAAGTGAACTTTCATGGTAATCTAATATCCTGCAAACGGTATTATTTCTCAATTTGGAAAGTTCATTGATAGCACTTATATAGCTTTCTTGTTCAGAACTTTGATATCTTGAGGTTATTAAATTTTTTAAAGGCTTCAAAATATCTACTTCGGAAGCTTTCTTTAAAGGAATTCCAATAGTTTCAATTCGAGTCATTTTTAAAAACTATTTATTACCCTACTCAACAATTTCCACTTACGGTATATTTTTAACAACTGCTGTGGGAGAAAAAAATAAAAGTTAGGTTGAATACAAAAAGCCTTATATCTTAATGTAAAATAATTAAAACATGCATTTATAAATTTACAAATGTTTAAGAAAACTACTTTTAAGTTCTACCATATTACACATTAATTCCGCCCAAACTAAACCAGTACATATAAGTGGAAAATGATACATAGCAAACTACAGTATCATATTTTATATATACCGGTATATATATATATATATATATATATATATATATATATAAAGTATATAAATAGATATATATATAAACAAAAAAAATATATATATAATATATATTAATATATATATATATATATATATATATATATATATATATATATATATATATATATAAAAGAAAATATAATATAATAAATAAAAATATATATATATAATATATATATAGTATATATATATATATATATATATATATATATATATATATATACAAACAAAGTTATAAAAGAGTATGAGAACATTAGTTTCTTTTTCAAAGCATAAATAGTTAGCATTCCAGTGACGTGATTTCTCTCAATAAATATTAATTTCTGATAATAGTCTATTCTTTCTCTCAACCTCCTAATTAATGTTAGTAAGAATAAATAAAAGTATTATTAGAGTAGAATGGCATACCATTATGATGCTTTAAAAACTTTACCTTCAAGAGACTTAAAAGAATCATAAAATGGAGACAGTAAGAAGCCACATTCGTATCTAGACTGCCTCAATCAAACCAAATTAAATTACCAATTTCCTTAGATGGAACATCTCAGACATATTTACACACCTCCACTTAAGAATTTCTGATCATTGTTAATCACATGTACACAATATAATCAACATATGAAGCAGAAAATATACATAATTAATGTAAAAGCATATACTGTGAAGTTTGTTCTGAAAGATAACTTAAATCACTCTTTACCACCTAAATTATCTTGAGCAAAAAATGCAAACACAGGTATATTATACAATAAAATAATTATCACTTATTTGCTGATAATTAATAATTGAAATAATGTGGCTCTTAAAAACCATCATACATTTGTCAGAGTACAATGATCAGAAAGTATCAACTTTAGAACTATATAAAATCATACTACCAAGAAGAAATAGGAATGAGAACTTTTAAGGTATAGCTACACAACCATACTAATTGGCTTATATATTTATATAAAAATTTTGTTTTAGAGCTCATCATATATAATAGGGTTTAATTTAAATGTAATAGGCAAACCACAATTAGTTGAAAAAGTAAAGTATCTGACTTTAAAGATGCAGACTTTGATAAATTCAGAAGCATACTGAGAAATGAGAATTTGAGAACTAAAACAGCTTTCAAAAGTGGGGAAACATTCATGTTAATCTTGAATAAAAATTCAGTCAGAATGTTTTTCAGTAAGAGACAATTAGGGCAAAGAACAAAAGTCATTGCTGGAATAAGGAGATAATAAAATTAGAGATAAGCATTAAGTGGTTCAAAGATTTGAAAATAGTAACTATAATACATTTGGAAACATGAGAGAATAAGAAATTATCTAAATTTTTAAGTCCTTTGTGGGTGGTATGCTTTAAAAGTTGCAATCACCCCTTAATTCAACAATATATTTATATAAGTTATATTTAGTGGCACAAATCTAAAAATAATTATATTTGGTGGTAAAAATACAAAAAATATTATCTTAACACAAGGAATTAAGAACAGTTGGGTGACCAAGTGTTGTTTAAAATTAACAAAGCTTTCAAATAACGATTACTTTGCTTGTAAATATTCTTACTGTACCTGTTGAATGAAAATACTGTAGATTTGAATGAATCTTTTAAATTAACCTCAATTTATACTTTTAAGAGCACTAGAATTCAGTAGCTACATGATAAATGAGCATAGGATTTAATATAAATCTTATTTGGAATTATCCTCTAATAAAAAAAGCGAAGTCTGCTTTGACAATTTTATAACCAGATCAAGATTTTTCTGTTTGGTTGACTTAATTTCATAAACCTTTTTATTTTTTCATTTCAAAATATGATTTGCCATTACTTTATAAATATACTCCATATATGGAATCAAAATGTTCAACTATAATAACTAAAATAGAAATTGTATTTTTATAATTTTTTGCTTAATATAACAAATTAAAAAAATTTCAAACTGAGCAAATATTGTAAAGACTTTAGAGTCCAGAAGAGGGTTGGCTAAATACCACACCTTTCCTCACTGCACCACCAGCCACCTATTCTTTGAGTTAATAAAAACTTTATCCAGAGAAAATGAAAAGATTTTTGATTCTTCTTCTTCTCTCTTTCTGGCACAAAACGTAACCTCTAACTTTACTTCTTCCCTTTTCTCTCCTCTAGTATCTTTTGATGGCACAACAATAACTGTTTTACTTTCTGCTAAAGTTGAACTCTCCCCCAAACCTTTGCCTCAATTCCACTTGAAAAGATTCCTTAACTATTCTTCCTTCTCCACACCCTCCAACTCATTTATGCCTAACATTAATATCATCTAAAGTTATTATTTCTGCTCCCTCTAAGCTTAATACTAAAAAGTCATATGGTCCTGGTAACGTACCTCCTGTGTTTTTTAAAACTTGTGCTTCAGCTTGCACCCAGCTTTGGTTGCCTATTTCATCTCTGTCTTTCAGCCTCAACCTTCCCTTCCTGCTAGAGACCAGCTCATTTAACCTGTGCCAAAAATGGGGCTCCTCTAAACTTTCCAGCTATCATTGTATCACTTTAACCTCCATTCTTTTCTTTTCAAAATTTAAGTATCTGTCCTTAACAGGATGATTTGGAAATATCTTAATTCTCCTAATCATATCTCTGACCACCAGTATGGCTTTCATAAAGAATGCCCCACTGATGATTTTCTTACTCTTCTGTAATTCATGGTCCTCTATTCTTCATCATTACTGTGAATCTTTCACTATGGTGCTACACATATCGAAACCCTTCAGAAGAGTCTGACACAATGCTTCGACTTCCAAACTTCCCTCCTCTATCAAAATCTATCCTTCCCTAATTTCCAATACAGTCTTTCTATATTGCAGTAATTGTAAATGGTCACCATGAAATCTATTAATAAATCTATTAATGATGATGGTCCTCAGGGTTCTGTCCTATCCCCAACTATTTTTCTCTTTTCATCAATGATCTATATTTCTACATTGCCTATTCACTCTTATGCTAATGATTCCATCTTTCATCACTGTTTTCACTTTGAAAATGTCCCACTCAAACTCCTATAGCTATTGCTAGAAGGCCACCCTTGGGGCAACTGATCTCTACTCTTTCTAGCATTTCAATTGGGTTAGAGAAAACATAGTTATTTTGAATGACTCAAAAACTAAGTTCTTTTTTTATCTATCTACTAAACAAAGTCTACCACAGGACTATCCAGATCATCTTTTTGGTTTTTTAATTACTACTACCATCATGGGCAGGGCCTTTATCAAGGAAAGGGATTATTCAATTTACATCTGAGTAAGATAAAGTCCAGCCTAAGGAGAGAATAGTTCATATTATATATAGCTACTATATATATATATATATATATATATATACTATATATATATACTATAATATATTATATATATATATATATATATAATATATATATATATATTATATATATATATATATATATATATATATATATATATATATATATATATATATTATAAAGCCACTACCTCCTATTCTCATTCACTCTCTCCAATATCTTTCCTGTCAAATATTGAACTATTGAATCATTCTCCTTAAATATTTGTTATTACAACAGACCCTGTTCTGAACTCCAGTCATATACCAAGGAGAACTTGTGTGACAATTTACACACATCTTATTTTTCTCTGTCCAACCCTGACCCCAAACTAAACTGTTACACTCATTCTTTTATATATGCTACTTGGTAAAATCTGGAACACACTCCCTATAACTTAAAAGTATGAACCATTTAAAACAGTGCTATTTTTTTTATATAGGCCTATATATCATCATCATCATCATCTGGGGATTCTTGAAAAGGTTGGACATCTGAAAAGGTTGTTATACCAGTAGAACTTTAAAATGGTAGGCTAAAAGAACTGGGGATATTTTCTGTAGAAAGGGTTCTTAGAAGGAATATTATTCAGGTTTTCAAAATGTTTTCACTAATTAATAATATAGATGTGCACAAGTTCTTTTCATTAGATCATAATAGATTGACCAGTCCTTAGCTATAATAGGAAAATAAGGAATGTCATCTAGATATACAAAAGTTTTTTTTTTTTTTTCAGCAAAAGTAATCAAAATTTCTTACAAGTGATAATGAGGTTTGCAAAATGTTTCAGCAATTGACAATGTAGATGTATATAAGTTCTATTCATTAGATGACAATAGGTTGACCAGGGAATATAACAAAAAGATACCCTAAAGAAGGCATGTCATCTAAATATGAGAAAGTTTTTCCTGCAAAATAGTTAATTTATAGAAAGATTTACCACAAGCTATTACTGATAGAAACTCTTCTTCAACCTTTAAGAAAAAGTTAGATCAATATATGGATGATCAGCGTGTAAATATTGACTACGTTTTTATAACCATTATTTGGATTTCCATGTAACCTTATGATGGCCAATGTCAAATCTAGTACCCGTATTCATTTTTATCTCTTCCACTTTATACTTTTTGACAATCTTAAGGAATCAGTGACTGGTTTTAAATGTTAGCTTAATAGATATATATGATTATAATTTAGCTATATTAATCATTTGCAGTCTAATTATAGGGTCAAGTTAAATATTGGCATAAATAAAATTTAAATTAAACCCAAAATGAGCCATCTAAAGGGAATGGCAACCTTACTTCTTTTGAATGAATAGTCTTGATAAGTCCATATGCCTTTGACTGTTTATTTTCTTATATTGCAGCAATGATTACAAATATTTTCACTTTTTTTCCTCTGACAACTCAACCTAAATATTCTATTAAAAAGTGTTTTTTGTTTTTTTTTTTTTTTTTTTTATAAAGGTTATCTTTTTACTAACAGGGTTACTATAAATTTTGAATTTATTTAAAAGGGGCAAAATAGTGCTTCTGCAATTTTGTTGAACACTTTAGGCTATAAATTTAGTTTTATATTCAACCAATTTAGATTTAATCCACAACAAATTTATTTAAATGAAATAAAAATGTATAGAATTTAAGCTATAAATAAATTTTGGGAAGTTGCTAGATATATTTTATTTTCTTGGCAGAATGAAGTTTAGACCATGCAGAAGGGGCACATTAAACGTCTATTTTCCTTTTACCACTTTTACCATTATCATTATTGGGCAATTGAGGGGCAACAACCCTTTTATTAGCTATGACCATATTATATTGACCATGTTAAATTATGTTAACTAGAAAATAATATAAAACTTTAAAGATCTAGGCCCTATAGTAATCATTTTATTCCTTATAAACAATGAGGAATTGATATTCCCAAGCACACATTTCCAATTTTCATGAACAATGACTCAATGAGGAATGGGGATTTCCTTTATTTTCAAAATTACGATGCATTTCCGGACAAGTTGTATGAACATGAAAGAGAAATCGAGACGAGCATCATACTTATCAACTACAAATTTAATCCACAGCTTTAAGCCTAAACAAAAATTTTCACCAAATCGAAGAATGAGTAAGCCTATACGACCTATCAATAATGAATGACACATCCTATCTCGTGTGTATAATATTCGAAACGAGATAGTAGGGATGCCGAAGAAATATCGATATATACTGATACTACAGTGACACATAGTGTAAATATATTTACATATAGTAGGTCAAATAGATAGGAAAATTGATGGACAATGGTGCATGGTATGCCCTTTTTAGAATTTAAAACGAATTCAAAATTTTTACCATCGTTTTCGAGAGAAAGCCACACCTTGATTTGTTTAAGTCGAATGTAGCAACTTTGTGATTGCTTATTAACAAACAAATATCTTATTTCGTTTTTAATTGACAGCTTCCTCTTAATGACTTTTTCGAATATAAAGTAATCAAGCAATTTTTATATAAAAAAATATATATATTAGGCATCTTCCTTTAAAAGTTTTTACCACGATAAATACTAAAAATATATGTGATATAAAAAAAAACTTTTATAAAATGAACAAAGCTATATTATATTTGTTTCACTTTTTCGCGTCAAGTTATTCACGCTAAATGGTACAAGAGATAGGCCGGAAGTTATAATATTGGACTGAATGACTATAGTTATATATATTTATACTATATTTGATATTTCTATTTTTCGATAATATCGAAAAATTATCGATGATATTTTTTGGCTGATAAATCTATATATCGATATTTTTCTCAGTATCGAATCCTCAATATTTTTTATTTATATTCTTTAAATTTTTAACAGTTACTTTCCGTCTCTATTAATATTTAAACAAAATGTGTGACATTGTGTATTTTCATGTGTGCATCTTAAGGTAAATGTTATCTTTTCTATATGACCCAGAGGTAGTGGGTTACAGAATAGAGAGGGAACAATATATGAAATATATCAATTAATGTCCATATTTGTATATCAATGATATAATACAAATAAACAAATATATATATATATATATATATATATATATTAATATATATATATATATATAATATATATATATTATATATATATATATATATATATATATATATATATATATATATATAATATATATAAATATATATATATATATATATATTATATAATATAATATATATATATATATATATATATATATATATATATTTTAGCATATTGCTAGTATATGATACTAACAATGAATTTAGGTGGTGACGGAAAATGATTCAAAAGTTCGAAATATTTTAAATAATTTTTTAAAAATCACATTTATTTAAAAAAAAAATTCAAAAATGAAATATCTCGAAAAGTACGACACTTACAGAAAAACCAATTACATATTTGGAATCAGCATATAAAGCTTATTACAAAAATGTAAATAAAAAATAATTAGGGGGCTCGAGCCGACGGGGGACAGAGGAAGGACGTTTTCCATACCCCGTAGGGGAGGGGCGGAGGAACCCCGCGACACCCAAATACCAAAGAGCGGGAGTTCCGGAGACCCTCCCCGGAGGGGGGGAAATAGTCCTATATAGTGCGTTCCCCGGAAGGCCGAGAGACCCCGACTCCTGCCGTCTTTGCGGTTTACCCTTGGGTATTCCTTTAGTTAAAAAAAATAAAAATGAAAAATAAAACTGACGGAGCCGTAAAACGTAACAGGTCCTATATATTTTTGAATCATGTCCGTCACCACTTAAATTGATTGTAAGGATCATATACTCGAAAAATATGAAAAAAAAAAAATATCAAAACTGACGGAGTCGTAAAACATAACAGGTCCATATATATATATATATATATATATAGTATATATATATATATATATATATATATATATATATATATATATATATATATATATATATATATATATAATATATATATATATATATATATATACCTATATATAGAATATATTATATATATTAATATATATATATGATATATTATATATTAAAGCTCATATATCCATATTTTTAATTGATAAGTATCGAGGGCAAATTGATATTTTTTATAAAAAAAATATCAACTATTGATATCGATATTTTTTTAATATATCGGCATCACTATTAATTCAAGAATGAGGAATGTCGCTAACTTTACTCTGAAAGGGCAACATAAATCGCTATATAAAACACACAAATAAAAAATAATTAAATTTTCATTTTAAAGCTCTGCCATCCTTCTTTTAAGGCCAATTTTGCTCACAACAAATTAAAAATATAAAATGTTCTTTTCTTTACTAGTTTCATTTTTATTTTATTTTTTTCATTTGAAAGTGTATTTATTTTATTTTGTTATATTATATATATATATATATATATATATATATATATATATATTATATATATATATATATATATATTATATATATAATATATAAATATATATATATATATTATATATCGATCACCACTTTATATATATATATATATGGGCGTAGGCAGGATTTCTTTTAGGGAGGGGGCAAAGGTTGAGTGATGTATATAATATTAAATATATATATTATATATATATATATATATATATATATAATATATTATATATATATATATATATATATATATATATTATTATATTATATATATATATATATATATATATATATATAATATATAATATATATATTATATATATATATATATAAATTATGGTCTTCAAAATTGAAAATAATCTTTCTTTTCTGCAATTGTTTTTAATGTGTTGTCCTGCAGCTTGAAATATTCAAACGTACGCCTCCGAGCATTGATTTAAACAGCTTTTGGCAGCCGCCAATATGCTATCGACATACTGAAAGTTCTTGCGGAGAATAATGTCAGAAAGGAATCCAGCCGATTATAAAAGCACAAAGCTATTGACTTTAAGCCAATATGAAACGAAAACACATTCAAAACTTTAGAAAATAAAATCAAAAAACTAGTTAATTAGTAATTACTACTTTCATTATCTATCGATTATTGTATTTTTCAGTTTTCTACTACTAAACCCTTTAAAACGTCGTCTGCCAAAGAAATAGGTTCATAATTTTTAATTTCCGCTAAGATTTAGGGGGGCAAGTGCCCCCCCCTGCACCCCCCCTGCCCACGCCCATATATATATATTATATATAAATATAATATATATAATATATATATATAATATATATAAATATATATATATATATAATATATATATAATATATATAATATATATATTATATATATATAATTATAATATATATGTGATATATATATATATATAGTATATATATATATATAATATATATTATATATATATATACATATATTATATATATATAATATATATATATATATATATATATATATATATATATATAATATATAATATACATATATATATATATATATAATAATATATATATAATATATTATATATATATATATATATATATATATATATAATATATATATAATATATATATATATATATATATATATATATATATATATATAAGACCTGTTATATTTTATGATCTCTGTCAGTTTTGATATTTTTTTTTTTTTTTTTTTTTTTTTTAGTATATGATCTTAACAATCAATTAAGTGGTGACGACATGATTCAAAAATATATATAGGGACCTGTTACGTTTTACGACTCCGTCAGTTTTAATTTTTTTTTTTTTAACTTAAAGGGAATTACCCAAGGGTAAAACGCAAAGATGGCAGGAGTTGGGGTTCTCGACCTTCCGGGGGAACGACAGGTTAGGACTATTTCCCCCCCTCCGGGGAGGGTCTCCGGAACCCCCGCTCTTTGGTATTTGGGTGTCGCGGGGGTTCCTCCGCCCCTTTCCTACGGGGTATGGAAAACGTCCTCCCCTCTGTCCCCCGTCGGCTCGAGCCCCCCTTTTTTTTTTACACTTTTGTAATAAGCCTTAATATGCTGATTCCAAATATGTAATTGGTTTTTCTGTAAGTGTCATACTTTTCGAGATATTTCATATTTGAATTTTTTTTTTTTTTTTTTTTTTTTTTTTTTTTTTTTTTTTTTTTTTTTTTTTTTTTTTTAATTTTAAAGTTAAATCCAAATATGTAATTGGTTTTTCTGTAAGTTATCGTACTTTTCGAGATATTATTTGATTTTTTTTTTATATAAATGTGATTTTTAAAAAAATTATTTAAAATATTTCGAACTTTTGAATCATGTCCGTCACCACTTAAATTCATTGTTAGTATCATATACTAGCAATATGAAAAAATAAAAAAAAAAAAAAAAAAAAATAAAAACTGACGAGTCGTAAAACATAACAGGGCCTATATATATATATATATATATATATATATATATATATATATATATATATATTTTTAATATATATTATTATGTATTTTATATATTTATATATATATTATATATATATATATATATATATATATATATATATATATATATATTATATATATATATATATATACTTGATAGCCCCGGCTCCCTTACAACAAGAAACGGGCGATCTCGAGATATTGTGCCACCACAGCAGGCCGGGCCCTGAGATTTGTCAGAACGAATGTATCGAAGTTGCGTGTGATGTCCATCAGGTCCTAACATTTAAGCAAGGGATGTCTTGTGTCGCCATTTGCCTGAGAAGGGCATCTTTGGCAGTGTGGGAGGGAATTTTAAATGTATAATCCTGAAGGGAGGGATGATGCCCTGAGCGGAGAAGGGACAGTATTACTCGGGTTTGGCTTTTCAAGGTTTGTTCTGTGGGGGCGGGGGTATTTCGAGTGGACGTGATTAGTGTATGGTGTTATTTGAATATAGGGAGATCGTTCCTTTGGTTAATTGAGTGTGGATGTGTTTGATAATGTGAATGTCTGTAGAGGGAAAGGGAAGCTGGTGCGATGTTTTAACTTCTTGGTGCAGAGGGTTGCTGTAATGTTTAATGAAAGGGGTGATGATCTGTTGAGAGGGATTTGCGATAAAATCGACAGCCTACCAAGTCAAAATGGGCTTTAATAGGAAGGATTTTGGTTTCAGTTAGTAAGTGGTGAATGTGTGTGAAGGGAAGGCAACCGGTTATTATTATGATTTATGAGAGCTTTGTTTTGTACGGTTTCTGGTTTTTGAATATTGGATAGTGATATTGCGGTGCCCAGGCGGGTGATGCATAGTCCAAGAAGGGATGTAGGTATTGCCTATATACTATTGTTTGGGTCTCCTTATGTTGGCCAAAATTGGTTCCCTTTAGTGTTTTCATCGATTGTAATTTGTGTGTGGCTCTAGAGGTGATATTGTTTATGTGGTTGGTGAATGTCATGTGTGTGTATCGAAAGTTAAGTCTAGAACGGTAGGCTGTTTTATTGAAAGGGAGTCTATTATTTGAAAAGAATATATATATATATATATATATATATATATATATATATATATATATATATATATATATATATATATATATATATATATATATATATATATAGATATATATATCATGTATATATATATATATATATATATATATAATATATATGGGGCACAAAAACCAACTCCGCGTCCACGTCGTGTACCCCGGCAACGGAAGGGGAAGATTTCCTTTCTTTCTTCCACCCAAAGGAGCTCTGGTTGGGACAGGACAGGCCCAGCAAGCCGTTGCCCGACATAACCTGCTTGTAATACCCAAGACTCAGCCTCGGAACAGGACAGATTTTTTGGCTTACGAACTAGGCGACGAAAATGGACTAAGAATTCGGACACACACCAAAAATTTAGATGTGCAACGTTGAACGTGGCAACATATAATGACAAGAAGGATGAGGTGGTTAGGTTGATGGAGGGGAAGAGGATTGACTTATTGGACGAGGCGGAGATGAGAGCGAGAGGAAAGGAGGAGGGTAGAGATCTGGGAGGAGGATATGTGTTGATGTACAGTGGGGTGTAGGAAGGCTGGAGAAAACATGGAGTGGGATTTGTTGTAGGACCTAAGATGAGCCCATACATATTGAGAGCGGAAGGAATAAGTGAAAGACTCATGGTATGTAGCTTTAAAATCATGAGAAAAAATTACCATGTGTTCCAAGTATCAAGTATATGCACCCCAACAGAGACATACGGATCAGGAGAAGGAAGAGTTTATGGATCTGATGGAGATGGGTAGAGATGTGAAGGGAAGAAAATTTTACAAGTATTAAGTATATGCACCCCAACAGAGACATACGGATCAGGAGAAGGAAGAGTTTATGGATCTGATGGAGAGATGGGTAGAGATGTGAAGGGAAGAAAATTTTACATGTCTCATGATTGAAGATTTTAATGCAAAGGCAGGGAGTAGAAGAAGCGAAATGGAAGAAGGGATAAGATGTTTTGGAGAGGAGTAAAAAAATATAGAGGGAGAAGGGTTATTAGATTTCTGTGTGAGGAAGGGCTTTAAAATTATGAATATTTACTTTAACCATAGAGCATCACATGGATACACCAGGTACAGGTGGAACAGTAACAAGGGAGAGTTTGATCAGAAATCAGTTATAGATTATATAATAGCTTCAGATAGGAGAATGATCCTGAATGTTCAAGTTCTGCCTGTCGAAACAATGTACTCAGACCACAGAATGTTGGTGGCAGACTTTAGAATTAGAGCAGAAAAGAATAATACAATAGATAAGAGAAAGATAGTAAAGGTTGAGTTCCTGAAAGAACAAAGTAAAGAGGATACATTTATGAATAGGGTAAGAGAGAAAATAAGTCAGTTGAATAGAGAAGAGATTTTTACAGAATTACAAGAGAAGATAATGGAGGCGGCTGGGGAGGTGCTGGTATACATATATGTGGGAGGTACAAAGAAAAGACACACAATATGCTGGAACGGTGATAGAGGAGACGGTGAAGATAAAAACCACAAATATGAGAAGATGGTTAAAGAGGAGGACGGTCCAATCAAGACAAAATTATGTAGAGGGCAGAAAGAGTGAAAAGAAATCCAAAAATAGAGGTAGCGAGGAGGATGGCAGAGGAGCTAGCAGAAGATGCAGCAGGTAAGAAGAAGAAAATATTTAGTATGGCAAGAACATACAGAACACATAAGAAGAGACAAAGTAATATTAAGAATAAAGAAGGAAAAACCTTGGTGAAAGCAAGGGATATAAATAATAGGTGGACAGAATATTTTGAGGAAGTGTGGAATGAGGAAGGAGAGGAGGGGAGGTTTGAGAGGTGGGAGTGTTGGAGAGAGATGAAGGAGAGGAAGATAGAATTACTAAAGAAGCCATAAAGAAAATGAAAAAGATAAAGCTCCTGAAGAAGATGGAATGGCAGTGGAGTTATTTAATGAGGCTGGGGAGGAATTGAGAAAGAAGGTTCTAGAGCTTCTAAACGAGTGTTGGAGAAGAAAAAGGTCCCGGAGAACTGGGGAAAACGATAATTCCAATATATAAACAGAAAGGAGACTCCGGAGAGTGTAAAAATTATAGAGGGATCTCTTTGATAGATCACATGGCGAAGATATATGAAGGTGTTGGAGAGAAGATTGAAAGAGATCATAGAACCACAACTAGGAGCAGAACAATATGGATACAAGAAGGGTAGAAGTACGAC
>JABUQX010074586.1:0-2500 GCA_015478945.1 Trachelipus rathkii | reverse complement strand
GAAATATTGAAATAAAAATTGAAGATGTTTTCTCGGACGTCGCTCACTCTCATTGTGTCAGGCAATTAAATTAACAATTTAGGTAAGATGATTTTAGTTATTCATATAAATTCTTCCCATTTTCTCTTAGGAATTTTAATATTTTGTCCTTCCACTTTTATATATATATATATATATATATATATATAATAATAATATATATAATATATATATATATATAATATAACTATATATATATATATATATTATATATATATATATATATATATTATATATATATACTATATATATATATATATATATATATAAAGACCGATTTTTGTTTGGCCCCCCCCGAAAAAAATTTCTGGATACGCCACTGTATATGTGTGTGTGTGTGTGTAAGGTCTTCGATATTAAACTTACACTCAAAGACCTGTTTCTAGCAGTGTCCCTGGAAGGTGATATAATTGCAACTCCTAAGACTCTATTCGAACTCGTCTCACCAGCTGCGCCTTCCTCAGAAGATTCTAATCTTTCGTAAGTTGGAACCCTGTAAAGAAATTATTTAATAATTATATATGACTAATTTATCATTACATAATCATGTATTGACAAAAGACTTTCTAAATTGACTATTAATTTTAATAATAATATTAATAATAATAAATGGGGAACTTAACATACATAAATTTATTTAATTATTGCACACAAGGGCTGATTTAAAAGATTTCGAAATGTTCTAGAACTTTTATATTACAATCGTTGTATTTAATGTATATTTGTTATTTTGTGAGGCAGAGCCTCACAAATTCTGTGGGTTGTCTTCTTGTTCGCATAAACAATAAATCAATTATTCATAATACTAAAACAAACAAATTTGCAATAATGTGGATAAGTTTTCCCACGAATCCCTCAATTAATTCCAAAGATAACCAAGATAATATTACCAAATCAAAAAAAGTAAGTGTATGAAAAAACAGAGAGGAAAGAATGTTAGGTCAAGATCCTAGGGCTGGGTGCTCGCCACCTCACCAGGATCAGTTTGACGCTAAAGAAATCAGCGACATTCACTTTCTAAACTTTACCACTATCTCTAAATTAAGAACAAATTTAAACAAAAAATAAATGCTCCAAAACCTATAAATCACTCTCTTTAAAAAAGACACTATGGACCGATAGGTATTGCCTGCTAGTATAGCTCCAAGGATGAAAAAATATACCAATTTTTTGACACTGTCGTATGGGTAATTACTGTCAGCCTCAACCAGTTTTCTTTCTTGCTGTGATATTTGTCTGACTTCTAAATAATGATATATATTATATTATATATATATATATATATATATATATATATATATATATATATATAGTATACGTATATATTATATATATTATATATAGCTAGTATATGATATATATTATACGTATAATATATATATATTATATAATATATTACTATATTATAATTCTCACCCCTGACCTCCCCATCATGGGAGAGGCCACACCGCATCTCAGGTACCCCGCCGATGCCACCGGTCTCTTCCAGAGCATCCTCCAGGGGAAAAAAGTGGATGCTGTCCTATTGGGGAAACCTGGTTAACAGTTTTGTGGTGGCTGGCTAAGGTTTTAAATCTTGTTGTTTTGTAGTATTGTAATATACCGTATATATATATATATATATATCTTATATTATATATATATATATTATATATATATATATATATATATAATATAATATTATATATATATATATATATATATATATTTATATATATATAAATATATATATATATAGGTAGGACTTGCTAGATTCGTGGGTTTTCTTTTAAAGGAAGCACCCTATATAAGAGGATTTGGTAATTAAGAAATCCATATTTGAAATGATGTTTTTATTCAAACATAAGTAAAATATGATATGCAATGAAAGTATAAAAGTAACAAAAGGCCCTTCTGTTGAGATACTCTCTCTTCGTAGGCGAATTGGTAGTCACGGACTTTTCCAGCGCGTTTCTCACCTTTACCTGACTCTTCGTTTTAGCAAAAATTTGTGATTGAAATTCGGAGTCGCAGACTTTTCCATATATTTACCTCCCTTGCCGAACAGTTGTGTTGAAGTTTGAGAGTTCTGAGAGATATCTTCAGGTTTGAAAGTTATTTCTTTCTGATTCTTAATAATTTAATCTGACTCTGTATCTGACTGAAGAGTATCTCAACAGGAAGGGTTTATATATCATTTCATTTCGACCTATGCTAAAATTTTGCTTGCGCAAATCTTAGCATAAGTACGAACATAAATTAAAATTTTTTCACAAAGTTATAATGGAGTACTACATTTACTGTCCCGCGCTAAAACAACGGAGTGACGAAAGATTGTTATAATAATTATACAAGATATAAAAAATTAACCTTCATTTCAAATGTATACATATTTGTGGGTATTTAACAATGCGCACAAACATATAAGACATATCAATGAGGTAAAAAATAATAACTTAAATACATAAAGTTAAAGTACTCT
>JABUQX010074585.1:0-17959 GCA_015478945.1 Trachelipus rathkii | reverse complement strand
TGGGGGATTTTTTGGATTTTTTGAAAAAAAATCAATTTTTGATTTTTTTTATTTTTTTTTATTTTTTGAGAATCGTGACGTCACGCGAAATATAATTTGTAAACAAACTTTTTTTTTTTAAGTTCGATTAAGTATTATTTTTAACCCTAGGCCCTATATCTGAGTTCAAAATCTTAATATAGGGCTTATAGTCTATGACACAATGAAAGCGCAACACTAAAGAGTGTTATTTGTCCTCAGGGGTGACGCGAAAGTTTTGAACATTTTCATAATTGTATTTCAGTTTTCATTTAAAAATTTTAATCGATTTTGAATTTTCCTACTTTGTTAAGAAAATTTTAGTTATATTATCCTTATATATTTATATATTCAGAGGCAAATCCTGGGAATGCTTTTGGCCTGCTGTGATCATGCAAAATTATTGCAATTTTATGATTAATGATAGACACCATAAGTTCGATTTGAAGAATTTCTTTTAATAATCTGAAATGGGGTGACTTCGGCAAACTTGAATTAGTCAAGGGTGCCGCGAATCGAAAAAGTTTGAGAACCACTGGACTCTAACCACTAGACCATAGTTAATAATGATGGTTTAGAATTATAAATTTTAGCTGCGTTCGTGGAAGCCCGACTGCAGCCCGTTTGCAAAATCGACTCACAAACGCTTCGAATTGAAAAAAATTACATTAACCAATCAGAGAACAGGAAATTTGAGTGCACCGGAAACGGCCGAATGCGCCCGTCGGATCAGCTGACAATTGTAAACAATGCTCTTAGTGCATCCTCTCGGTTATACTTCTTTTTGTCTTGTTTTTTTTACTTAGAAAAAGTTCAATATATTAGTTAAATTGGAATTTATTTCAGGCAGAGATAGAAAGGAGGAGAAGAAGGTATGTAAATTTGTAAAGATAATACTTGACTTATTGGTAATTCCACTATTCTTTAAGAATAAAATCAGTTCTCTCTCTCTCCTCTCTCTCTCTCTCTCTCTCTCTCTCTCTCTCTCTCTCTCTCTCTCTCCCTCTCTTCTCTCTCTCTCTCTCTCTCTCTCTCTCTCTCTCTTATAAGGTTTTAAAAAAAGTGATATATAAGTACAATTGTGAATCTAAATTAGCCTTACCTGAATTTGTTGTTTCAAAGATTTTTTTGCTCTTTGAATAAGATCTAGATAGTCCATAGATAACTCTGCCTTTTGGTTTTAGTAATCTATCACTTAAAATCTTAGTTAGGGTAAATTTGATTGGTGAGAAGGTAAAGAGAATAGAGATAGTGAAAATATTTGAAAAGAAATGAAGAAATTTACCTCTATACCCTTTTTACATTTTTGATTATTAATTTGATTACTCAAACACGACTAAATAGTACCGCTTTTGAATTAGAAGTGAGTCCACAATTGTCTTTTTTTGCAATGACATTGTGATTTTTAGTTGAAATTTAGTGGAAAATGATTACCACATGGTAGACAAAAATATAAATATCCCGCTAAAACTAAAAATAAAATACTGTAATAGCAAATAGTTTATAATCCTAAAATAAAATACTATATCCTAAAATAAATACTAAAATAAGCAAAATAGAAGAAAATATGTGAAAGGTTATAATAGTTTATATCCTCCCACTGAAGAGTTGCAATGAAAACCATTGCAATTAAAAGAATTTAAATTTTTTACAAAATCAGATAAATTCCTGCGAAGGAATTCTTGACACTTGACGGCAGCTGTCTAATAGGTCTTTCTTTGACTGAATTGAGCTGAGAAATTTGATTCTGTTGAGAGTCAAGTTGAGGTGAATTTATACCTGAAGTTGAAGGTTGTACATCTACAATAGCAGTATCACTATTACTTTGAATAACTGAATTTGAATTTGAGGGATCAACTTGATCTGTATTTTCATTGTTTTGACCATCTGAATTGGAGAGATCACTGCTTGCTTCAGCATCAGTTTCTCCACAGGAGACAGAGTGGGTAATAGATAACTCCAAAGGGTAGAGATGACAAATAGAATAGTGACAGGTTTGTCCATCTCCCTTTTTTAATAACACACTCCTGATCTTAGCGTCATCACCAACAATGACTTCCAGAACTCTACCCAAAAGCCAGAAGGGTCTAGGCTTATTAGGTGTGTGTATCAGAACTATATCTCCAACCTTAATTCTGTTGGTCCACTCTGACTGATAGAGATTTCTACTAGTCTGGCGCAAATTTAATAGATAAGACTCATACCATAATTCCCTGAAAGTCTCCAAAACTCTACCTTTGAGCAGTTAGAGTTATGGCTTAAGTCTTGTTGTGAGGGAGGAAGTTTTTCCATATTGGGGTGGAAACTTCATTGAATATGAGGTTTGAATTGCCATAAGGCTTCAAAAAGGAATTTGGGGCAATTTGCTTCCAAATCATTATCTGATGACCTATAGGTTAAAGGTCTTGAATTGATAACATTGGTGATATTTGAAATACTTGTTAACAGTTGAAAGTAAGTTAAGGTTGCTTTACCTATAGTTTTATAGAGACATCCCTTAACTGTTCGTATCATTCTCTCCCAAACTGATCCCACCCAACTGGAATAGACTGGAATCTTGTAATGTTTGATGTTATTGATACGCATATGTTCGGAAAACATATTTGAAGACAAAGATTCTAACAGTATATTTCCACCTTGTTTGAAATTCCTGGCATTATCTGAGTACAAATTGGATGGTATGCCATATATATTTGTGAAACGTTGGAATGAAAGTAAAAAGGATTCAGTGGACATATCTGGAAGGACATCAACATGAATAGCTCTGATATTAAGGCAGGTGAAAATTAATAGATACATTTTTTGAAATTCCTTATCATTAATCTTTACAACGAGATGCCCTGTAGAAATTCCTTATCATTAATCTTTACAACGAGATGCCCTGTAAAGTCCACGCCAGTATGCTCAAAAGGACGCACAAAATTAACTCTATGATGAGGAAGATTAGTCATTTTTGGATATTTAAAGGGTATACTGTTAAATTTTTTGCATACTATACAGTCTGACAAAACATTTTTTACAGCCTGCCTGGCCTTGGTAATCCAGAAGCCATGAGCTCTGATGAAATTGATAGTGGTTTGAACACCCAAGTGTTGACATCTTGAATGAAAGTCTCTTACTATTAATTTAGTGAGATGATGATCCTTGCCAAGAAGAATTGGATTTATCACATCATCATTATATAAAAGTGTCTTGGCAATTCTACCTTTGGATCGGATTAGGCCTTTATCATCTATGAATAAGTTAAGTTGATTGACCAGCGGTGGAATTTCATCCTTTTTAGGATTTTGGAGAAATAATATCTCCTTAGAAAAACAATGCTGCTGCATTATCTTCAACCAATAGAGTTGGGCTTTCTGATCACAATCTTCATCCAACCCTTTACTCCTGCTAATGAATTTGAATATTTTTGAAGTTACTTTATAAAGCCTATGCACACTTGAGTAATCTTTAAATTGTAATAAAGACTGAGTAGCTACCACAGATGTGTGACATTGCAAAGTCTTTTCCTTATTGGCCTCAGACAAACATTTAAGTTTACTAATAGGCCATTGAGATTGATCTAGGAGAATCCAAGAAGGACCCTTTAACCATAATGGCAATTTTGAAAGAAAAATAGAAGTTGTAACACCTCTGGTAATCAGATCTGCTGGGTTTTCAGCAGTATTGATGTAAGCATAAGAAATGGATACTTTGTACTCTTGCTCAACTTGATTTTTGATTTGATAAATTTCTTTGAGCCTATTGTTAACAAAAATATTTTTATTTTTTGCCTTTCCAGACAGGAGCCATGAAAGGACAATTTGAGCATCTACAAACACCTTTATGTTTTTGAACTGAACATTAGAAAATTCTGATAATATTGATTTGATACATTTGAAAAATAAGAACACAGATAACAACTCTAAAGAGGGCAAAGCCCTAGATTTGAGAGGGGCCACCTTGGCCTTTGAGAATATTAAATTAGAACCTTGACCTATACTATAAACGACAAAACCATAACAAGAGGATGAGGCATCACAAAATACAAATAAAGAGTTTGAGGGAGAAGGTGAGAAAGCACACCTTTCAATTTCAATATTATGTAATTTATTTAAATCTGAACAAAGGGAATATATGTAAATTCTATAATTAAATCTGTACAACATGATCGAGAAACCGACAATAGCAACACCAACAGAAAACTAACAAAACAACCATCAGCTAGGCCGTACTTATCTCATCCCCAATCGACGCAACCCCTAATTGCACCATAAATATCTCACCCAATAACATTAGTAAAACCACCCACGACCCTCCCTTAAAGAGCTACGCGGTCAACGACCTCAAAAAGACTATATACTACACACACGAGCAACAATATCAAAAACCTTGGACACAGCAGATAACAACAATCTTTTGGTATTTGCATCAGCATTTACTGAAAATTTTGCTAGTTTTAACTTATCTGTAAGAGGATTAAAAAGATATCCAAGAACCTTATCTTCTGATTCCTGATGTTGAACTATTCTACCCTCTTCTTCCATAACAGTTCTTAATTGATCATTATTAGAGTCCCAACTTCTAAGATGGAAACCACCATCTTCCATTCTTTTGTTGCATTCATAATAAAGTTCTTTTAAATGTTGTAGATCATTGCCACTAATAATTAAATTATCAACAAAAAAATTATTCAATAGAATCTGAGTACATGCATCATCCTCATAAGACTGAGCATGATGCTTGATGATATAATTGAGGATGAAAGGTGAGGATGTGAAACCAAAAACAATGGTTGAGTATCGATAAGCCTTTAATTGACCATTACTTTTCCAAAAAAAGCAAAAGCGATTGCGGTCTTCGATAGATTTTAACTTAATCTGAAGGAAGGCTTGTTTAATGTCCGCTAACATGACAACTGATTTGATCTGAACCGGAATAAATGACCCAACAAGGAGGACATAAGATCTGGTCCAGTATAGGCTGCCTCATTTAGAGATGGTAAAGAATTAGTTTTAAGAGAACAGTTAAACACAGGCCTGACCTTTGTTGATACTTGTTCATCAGTTTTGATAACAGGTCTGTGAGGAACCCAAATATAATTTTTATACTCAGAGGGAGATACACTGAACTCTTCAATAATACCATCAGCTAATTGTTGCTGAAAGACATCATCATAGGCTTTAACTAAATCTTTATTTTCTAAATTTTCATGAACTCTATTAAGCACTGCAAGAGCAATGTTATAGTTTGATGGCAACAAAGGAAGTTTATCTTCAATCCATGGAAGGTCTATATGATATTTTCCGTCTTTGAACTCTATACCACATTTGAAATTTTTCAATCTGTTTCAATCAAAATCTTTAGATTTACTATTATTTCAATAACCTCTATACCTAAGGACTCTAATTTGAACATGTTTTCTAATCCTTGCTCTACCTCTAATTACTTAGGATATGGCCTTAAGGATTAAAATAAGAATGTACAGGGTTTAAGACTGCATTAACCAAAGTATGGTTAACCTGCAATTGATTTTGATTTTGAACATGAATGTGATTTTGATTTTGAACATGATTTTGAACAACTGATGGTGGATTTGAAACTCTTATTTGATTATTGTATATAAAATTAGTAATATTTCCAAATGGAATAATAGAACCATCTCTTAACTTAAAAGCAGATCCACTCATACATTTAATCAATTCTAGTTGAGGGAAATACTCTATTAAATCAATGCCAATTAAGGCATCCAAATCGAAAAATGAGTTATTAGACTCTTTATAGCCAGAATCAGCCAATTTGTAAGATTTATTTTTTAAATTAATTAGAGCCTGATCTACGAACTTAATCTCGTAACTTAATTTAAGATCCTCATCAACCAAAAGAGGAAGGGTGAAACAAGACTGGTCCATATATACATCAAGAACAGTCTCTTTCAAAGTGCGGGTGCTAATACCTAAATAAGTTTTTATATCGTATTGAGTGCTTTGATGATTCTCTACAGATATATTGAGTTTGTCCAGCACTCTTTTAGAAAGGTAGGACCTCTGTGAGCCACAGTCGACTAGGCATCGAACTGAAGCCGAAACTTTACCCCTACCAATCCTTATAGTAATTGATGGCAACAAATATAAATTGTTGGTGCTTTGACTAAAACTAAGACATACATTTGTGAGGGTGGAACTTTTCCTTTGCTTACAAAGAGCAGTAATATGACTTCTTTTATTGCAAACTTGGCAACTAAAAGAAAGTTGCTCCTCAAGTCCAGGACAGTGATCTGCAGTATGTTTAGTACTTGAACATTTGGGGCATAGATTTATTTCATTACACCTTTTAATTCTTAACTCATAGGTTTGATAAACATTGCAATTGGTCATCACATGACCTTGTGATGAACAAAACTTACAAGATTTTGAATAACCTTTGATTTTAGAAATGGAAGAATCAATACTATGAGAAGCTTCATTTCCAATAACTTCATTTGTATGAGTTTTGAAATTCTGCAAAGCAGAATTGGAGTCAGGCCTATTATTAGATTTTAAGGACTCATTCGTCCTTTGATTTTCATTAATTTTAAATTTAAAATTAGGCTTATCCGAAGTATTTATATTTTTAAATTTTGAATAAGTATTATGGGGAGGGACTTGATTGAAATTTTGACCTTTATTATGATTTGACGTTTTAACAATATTTTTGATAATTTCATTATAACTATCGAATATTTGATTCAAATCAGGGTAATTGGTATTCAACTTGCGAGTAATTTCTTTGACTACCACATTAGGTAATTTTGATAAAACTATGTGGCTAAGTACTACTAATCCAGTAGCCTCCTCAAGATATTTGAGGTTATAACTCTCAAGTTCATATATTAATGTTCTGATATCATTTAAGTAAACCCTAGTCGCATTATATGTTGGGTCAAATACTGGTTTTAAAGATATGATCTTTTTAATAATTTCATCAATGAGAAAATTTTCATCTAAAAACTCTTTATCTAGAAGTTCAAGAGCTTTATTATAATTATTATCACTAATAGAAAGATTCTGAATTAGGGAGTACGCATATCCCTTTAATTTATTTTTTAAGCAATGAAGTTTAATGGATTCACTTAAATTTTTCTGTAAATCTAAGGAACTCTTAAATTTTGAAATGAAGGTTTTATAAGCAAACTTATCAGTTTCATTGCCCTCAAAGAAACCACAATCTATAGCCCTAAGAACAGATTCACTAAAATGAGAGCAAGTATTTTTTGGAGGGGTTGAATTTGTGACTCATTAATTTTTAATTCACTTAATTTATTTATTATGATTGTTACTTTAGCCTTAAAGCACAACTCCTTATTATGAAACTCAGGAATGAGGGAGTCAACCTCATTATCATTATATATTTTTATTATATTTGTATCCTTTTGTTTAATATCTTTTAACAAGGACTCTACTTCCTCTACGAGATCCTTTACATAAACTGACTGCATCTTTATCTTTATTATTATCTATAGGCCTACTCTCTATTTGACCAAGATAAATATTTACTTGTGCCTTGAGGGATGAAATGGCTTGAAATATAGGCTTGGATTTTTTAGTAACTCTATCAAGAAGGGCTTGTATCTCTGGGTCAGACATTTTCGCTGAAATTTGGCTAGAATGACCCAAGGACAAATGAAACCTTGAAGAAAGATGAAATAATGAAAGATAGCCTATCACCAGGCCAAATTATTTGATTTGAATTTTGAAAAGGTCTATTAGACCAAAAAAAAAACAAAATTTGAAGTTGAAAGTGATCTAGGCCTATAATGCCTAACTTTGAAATTGAATTTGTTGAGGAAAAATGAGATATGGCCTACCACCAGGACAAATTATTTGATTTGAATTTTGAAAGGGTTTAGAAGACCACACACACACAAAAAAACAAATTTTGAGGTTGAAAATGACCTAGCCTAGGCCTAAGTTGAGCGTTGAATTTTTTTTAAGGAAATCAGTAATGACATGGGATGGTTTATAATTTTAGAACGATATTCAAAACACATTCGCGACACATTCGCGAAAAAAAATTCGCCACAAGCAAAATTACGCCACGGAGCATATTTTATAAAGGACAGATTTTAGCGACAAATAAATAAATAAAAAATATTTTTAAATAAATAAATAAATAAATAAAAATTTAAATAAAAAAATAATTAATAATTAATTAAATAAATAATAAATAATAAATAAATAAATAAATAAAAAATAATTAATTAAAATAAATAGTTAAATAAATAATAAATAAATTTAATAAATAAAAAAAAATAAAAAAAAAAATAAATAAAATAATTACATAAATAATAAATAATTAATAATATATAATTAATAATAATTAATTAATAAATATATATATATATATATATATATATATATTATATTATATATATAATATATATATATATATATATATATACTATATCACTCTATATTTATCCCCCTATATTATATATATATATATATATATATTATATATAATATATTAATAATATAGAATATATAAATATATATATCTGATTTGAGAAAGTATATATATATATTTATTTGTTAATAAATAAATATATATCTTATATATTTATATATATAATATATATATATATATATATATATATATATATATATATATATATATATAGTATATAATATATAATATATAATAAATAAATAAAAATAAATAAATATATAAATAAATAAATAAATAAATAAAAAAGTAATAAATAAATATATAATAAATTGATAAACAAATAAATAAATAAAAAATAAAATAAATAAATAATAAAATTAATAAATTAATAAATAAAAATAATAAATAATATAAAAATAAAGTAAAATAAATAAATAATAAATTAATAAATAAATAAATATATAAATCAAATAAATAAATAATAAATAATAAATAATAAATATTATAAATTAAATAAAAACAATAATTAAATAAATATAAAATAAGTAATAAAACCAAGGTTATAAATAAAAAGAAAATAAATAAGATAAAAAATAAAAATAAATAAATAAATAATAAAATAAATAAATAAATGAACAAATAAATAAATAAATAATTAAATAAATAAATAAATAAATAAATAATAAATAAATAAATAAATAAATAATGAATAATCAATTAATAAACAAATGAATAAATCATTAAATATCATAGAGATACTATACATAAAAATATATATACTATAATATAAGTATATATATATAATATATATTATACTATATAATATATATATATAATATATATATATATATAATATATTATATATATATATTAATATATATATAATATATATATATATATATATTATATATGTATATAAATTATTAAAATAGGATAAACCAATAATAATTATTATTATTTTGATAAAATAAGTAAATAATAATAAAAATATATAAAACGTGAAATAAATTAAAGCTTAAAAATTAAAAAATAAATAAACAAATAACAAATATACTGTTAATAACTAAAAATATTTCATATATAATTTAAAAAACTTGAAGCAGTGAACATAAATTATAATAATTAAAATAATAAAAAAAATAAATATTAAAAAGTTCCAGAGTTACAATTAACCTGTAATTAAAATTGGTTATAAATACATCCTCCTAATTTTGACCCATCTTACTGACCTATTTTGGGTATAAAGAACCAATCGTGAGACATTCAGACATCCTGTCTCCTAACTGCTGACACGCTCTTTTGAATAAAGTATAACAGAGTCACTGAGTTGATCGTTAAAAAGTTACTGAAGTTACAATTTGGTTACTGTAGTCTCAAATTGGTATAAATCAATCCCTCATTTTGACCTATCTAACTGACCTATTTTGTATAAAGGAACCAATCGAGAAACATTCAGACATCCTGTTCCTTTTAATTGGGACACGAACACGCTCTTTTGATTTAAAGTATAATCAGAGTTACTGGCTTTCTGGTTAAAAAGTTACTAGAGTTACAATTTGGTTACTGTAGTCAAACATTTTACCCATATGACCGACCGATTTTGGTTATAAAGGAACAATCGTGAGACATTCAACATTCCTGTTCCTCTTAATTGGTGACACGCTCTTTTTGATTTAAAGTACAATCAGAGTTACTGTTCCTGGTTCAAAAGTTACTAGAGTTACAATTTAGTTACTGTAGTCAAATTTTTATAAATCAATCCCTCATTTTGAACCATCTTACTGACCTATTTTGGGTATAAATGAACCAATCGGACATCCAAACACCCTGTTCCTTTTAAATGGGACACGCTCTTTCTGAATAAACGTATAATTCAGGCAGTAACTGGTTCCTGGGTAAAAAGTTACTGGAGTCTACAATATTTAATTACTGTAGTTCAAATTGGTATTAAAGCAATCCTCATTATTGACCCATTCTTACTGACCTATTTTGCGATATAGAAGGGAACCAATCGTGAGACATTAAGACATCTTGTTCCTCTTAATTGGGACACGCTCATTTGAATAAAAGTTATAACAGAGTTTACTGGGGCTCCTGGTTTTAAAAAGTGTTACAAGATTACAATTTAGTTACTGTTGTTCAATTGGTATAAATCAATTCCGCATTTTGACCCATTTAACCGGCCTATTTAGGGTATAAAGGAACCAATCGTGAGAAATTCAGACATCCTGATCTTCTTAATTGGGACACGCTCCTTTGAATAAAAGTATAATCAGAGTTACTGGCTTCCTGGTTAAAAAGTTACTAGAGTTACAATTTGGTTACTGTAGTCAAATTGGAGTAAATCAATCCCTCATTTTGACCCATATGACCGACCTATTTTGGGTATAAAGGAACCAATCGTGAGACATTCAGACATCCTGTTCCTCTTAATTGGGACACGCTCTTTTGATTTAAAGTACAATCAGAGTTACTGGCTTCCTGGTTAAAAAGTTACTAGAGTTACAATTTGGTTACTGTAGTCAAATTGTTATAAATCAATCCCTCATTTTGACCCATCCTACTGATCTATTTTGGGTATAAAGGAACCAATCGTGAGACATTCAGACATCCTGATCCTCTTAATTGGGACACGCTCTTTTGATTTAAAGTATAATCAGAGTTACTGGCTTCCTGGTTAAAAAGTTACTAGAGTTACAATTTGGTTACTGTAGTCAAATTGTTATAAATCAATCCCTCATTTTGACCCATCCTACTGATCTATTTTGGGTATAAAGGAACCAATCGTGAGACATTCAGACATCCTGTTCCTCTTAATTGGGACACGCTCTTTTGAATAAAAGTATAATCAGAGTTACTGGCTTCCTGGTTCAAAAGTTACTAGTTACAATTTGGTTACTGTTGTCAAATTGGTATAAATCAATTCCGCATTTTGACCCATTTAACCGGCCTATTTAGGGTATAAAGGAACCAATCGTGAGACATTCAGACATACTGTTCCTTTTAATTGGGACACGCTCTTTTGAATAAAAGTATAATCAGAGTTACTGGCTTCTTGGTTAAAAAGTTACTAGAGTTACAATTTTGGTTACTGTTGTCAATTTGTTATAAATTCAATCCCTTCATTTTGACCCATTTACCGACCTATTTTTGGGTTTTAAATAACAATCGCCCCTCATCCAAATATGTTGCCCTCTTGATTAGGACAAGCTCTTTTGATATAAAGTTACAATCAGAGTACTGGCTTCCTTGGTTAAAAAGTTTACTAGAGTTAACCCCCAATGGTTACTGTAGTCAATTGTTATAAATCAATCCTCCTTCATTTGACCCATTCTTACTGACCTATTTTTGGTATAAAGGAACAATCGTGACACATTCAGACATCCTGATCCTCTTAATTGGGACAGACACGCTCTTTTGAATAAAAGTATAATTCAGAGTTACTGGTCTTCCTTGTGTTAAAGGTTACTAGAGTTTACAATTTAGTTACTGTACGTCAAATTGGCATAAAGCAAATTCCTCATTTTGCACCCATCTACTACCTATTTGGATATAAAGGAACTAATTCGTGAGACATTTAAGACATCCTGTTCCTCTTAATTGGGACACCGCTCTTTTCAGAATAAAAGTATAATCAGACGGTACTGGCTCCTGGGTTAAAAAGTTACAAAGAGTTGAAAGTGGTTTCAGGTTGTCAAATTGGCCCTAAATCAATTCCGCATTTTGACCCATTTAACCGGCCTATTTAGGGTATAAAAGGAACCAATCGTGAGAAATTCAGACATCCTGATCCTCTTTATTGGGACACGCTCTTTTGAATAAAAGTATAATCAGAGTTACTGGCTTCTTGGTTAAAAAGTTACTAGAGTTACAATTTGGTTACTGTAGTCAAATTGGAGTAAATCAATCCTCATTTGCCCATATGACCGACCTTATTTTGTAGCGTATAAGAAACCAATCGTGAAACATTTCGAAATACCTGTTCCTCTTAATTGGACACGCTCTGATTTAAAGTAGCGAATCAAAGTTACTGGCTCCTGGTTTAAAAAGTTAACCTTAGAGTTACAAATTGTTAACTGTAGTCAATTTGTTATAATCAATCCCTCATTTTGAACCATCATTACTGACCTATTTTGGGTTATAAAGGAACCAATCGTGGAGACATATCAGACCATTTCCTTGATCCTCTAATGGGATACGCCCTTACTGATTTAAAGTATAGAGTTTACTGGCTTCCTGTGTTTAAAAAAGTTACTAGAGGTTACAATTTGGTTACTGATATCACCCATTGTATATAATCAATCCCTTCATTTTGACCCATTCTTACTGAACTATTATTGGGTATAAAGGAACAATCGTGACACATTCAGACATCCTGATCCTCTTAATTGGGACACGTTCTTTTGAATAAAATATAATCAGAGTTACTGGCTTCCTGGTTAAAAAGTTATTAGAGTTACAATTTGGTTACTGTAATCAAATTGTTAGAAATCAATCCCTCATTTTTGAACCCATCTTACTGAACTTATTTTGGGTATAAAGGAACCAATCGTGACACATTCAGACATCCTGATCCTCTTAATTGGGACACGCGTTCTTTTGAATAAAAGTATAATCAGAGTTACTTTGGCTTCTAGGTTAAAAGGTTACAGAAGTGTACAATTAGTTACTGTTTTAGTCAAATTGCATACAAGCAATTCCTTCATTTTGACCCATACTTTACTGACCTATTTTGGATATAAAGGAACCAATCGTGAGACATTCAGACATCCTGATCTTCTTAATTGGGACACGCTCTTTTTAATTAAAGTATAATTAGAGTTACTGGCTTCCTGCTGGTTAAAAAGTTACTAGAGATACAATTTGGTTACTGTTGTCAAATTGTTATAAATCAATCCCTTATTTTGACCCATCTTACTGACCTCTTTTGGGTATAAAGGAACCAATCGTGAGACATTCAGACATCCTGTTCCTCTTAATTGGGACACGGTCTTTTGATTTAAAGTACAATCAGAGTTACTGGCTTCCTGGTTAAAAAGTTACTAGAGTTACAATTTCGTTACTGTAGTCAAATTGGTGTAAATCAATCCCTCATTTTGACCCATCTTACTGACCTATTTTGGGTATAAAGGAACCAATCGTGAGACATTCAGACATCCTGTTCCTCTTAATTGGGACACGCTCTTTTGATTTAAAGTATAATCAGAGTTACTGGCTTCCTGGTTAAAATGTTACTAGAGTTACAATTTGGTTACTGTAGTCAAATTGGTGTAAATCAATCCCTCATTTTGACCCACCTTACTGACCTATTTTGGGTATAAAGGAACCAATCGTGAGACATTCAGACATCCTGATCCTCTTAATTGGGACACGCTCTTTTGAATAAAAGTACAATCAGAGTTACTGGCTTCCTGGTTAAAATGTTACTAGAGTTACAATTTGGTTACTGTAGTCAAATTGGAGTAAATCAATCCCTCATTTTGACCCATATGACCGACCTATTTTGGGTATAAAGGAACCAATCGTGAGACATTCAGACATCCTGTTCCTCTTTATTGGGACACGCTCTTTTGAATAAAAGTATAATCAGAGTTACTTGCTTCCTGGTTAAAAGGTTACTAGAGTTACAATTTAGTTACTGTAGTCAAATTGGTATAAAGCAATTCCTCATTTTGACCCATCCTACTGACCTATTTTGGATATAAAGGAACCAATCGTGAGACATTCAGACGTCCTGTTCCTCTTAATTGGGACATGCTCTTTTGATTTAAAGTACAATCAGAGTTACTGGCTTCCTGGTTAAAAAGTTACTAGAGATACAATTTGGTTACTGTTGTCAAATTGTTATAAATCAATCCCTTATTTTGACCCATCTTACTGACCTCTTTTGGGTATAAAGGAACCAATCGTGAGACATTCAGACATCCTGTTCCTCTTAATTGGGACACGCTCTTTTGATTTAAAGTATAATCAGAGTTACTGGCTTCCTGGTTAAAATGTTACTAGAGTTACAATTTGGTTACTGTAGTCAAATTGGTGTAAATCAATCCCTCATTTTGACCCACCTTACTGACCTATTTTGGGTATAAAGGAACCAATCGTGAGACATTCAGACATCCTGTTCCTCTTAATTGGGACACGCTCTTTTGATTTAAAGTACAATCAGAGTTACTGGCTTCCTGGTTAAAAAGTTACTAGAGTTACAATTTGGTTACTGTAGTCAAATTGGAGTAAATCAATCCCTTATTTTGACCCATCTTACTGACCTCTTTTGGGTATAAAGGAACCAATCGTGAGACATTCAGACATCCTGTTCCTCTTAATTGGGACACGCTCTTTTGATTTAAAGTACAATCAGAGTTACTGGCTTCCTGGTTAAAAAGTTACTAGAGATACAATTTGGTTACTGTAGTCAAATTGGTGTAAATCAATCCCTCATTTTGACCCACCTTACTGACCTATTTTGGGTATAAAGGAACCAATCGTGAGACATTCAGACGTCCTGTTCCTCTTAATTGGGACATGCTCTTTTGATTTAAAGTACAATCAGAGTTACTGGCTTCCTGGTTAAAAAGTTACTAGAGATACAATTTGGTTACTGTTGTCAAATTGTTATAAATCAATCCCTTATTTTGACCCATCTTACTGACCTCTTTTGGGTATAAAGGAACCAATCGTGAGACATTCAGACATCCTGTTCCTCTTAATTGGGACACGCTCTTTTGATTTAAAGTACAATCAGAATTACTGGCTTCCTGCAGATTTACCATTCTTCAACTTTTTCACTCTACCCATTACATCCTCCTTGCTAATGACCTCATCCCCAAAATACCTATTCCTTCTTGCACCATCAAACCCACACACATTCATTATCAACTCTTCATTACTGTCAATGTTTTACAGATTTTCGAATTTATATTATATATATATTTCATATATATATATATATATATATATATATATATATATATATATATATATATATATATATATATATATATATATAACATATATACCATATATATATATATATATATATATCTTTTTTTCTATATATATACTTTTTATATATTTATTTATATATATATATATATATATATATATATATATATATATATATATATATATATATATATATATATATATATATATATATATATATATATATATATGCTCATATATATATATATATATATATATATATATATGGAGTTAAAGCAGTGATCGCTAGTGTAAATATTTACCAGTAGGAGGGCCCCTCACGAGGCGAGTTTTAATCTTGGTGCCCTTTCAAACGGACAAAAAGTCCTGTCAGTAGGAGATTTTCTGTAATATTTTTAGTACAGTTTGACATATTGATTACACTAATCTCAAAGCTTCACACATCACTAAAACTGTAACACTGTAGATAAATCTATTATAACATATAAAAGGAATCGCTTGTATTTCTTCTAGCAAAGACAGTTCGCCCATTTGGATTCGAAGCCAGTAGGGTTTGTTAAAATTTTCCCAAATGGAGTAAACCTAAGCTGGGCTGCTATCAAGAAATACAGATAACTCATTTCCACCAACACTGGTACTAATTGGGTGTAGACCTCCCACATTCATGGGATAAAGGTTCGGTGGCTGAATAATATTAATAATAATAATAATAATATATCAAGTTTTCAATGGAGTTTTCAATGCTTTCTTTCACGAATTACAGGAATGCCAATTTATTAATTTTAATTACATTTTTAGATACTTCCAGAATCAAATCAGCTCATGTGTCAGTGAAAAGATCGAAAAAATGTCCGAAGTGCCCCAAGATTGCGTCATTTTTCGCAACATGTAAGAACTCATAATCTGTCAGCAACTGAACTGAAGGATTTTTACCTCATCGAACAAGAGCCAACGTGTTCTAAAGGCAGCAGGATTTGCTCTCTTCAGGGATGCGAAAACAAAGGAAGATATCCGAGATTGGATAATCATTTAAAGAGGAAGCATGGATTTCGGGAGAGGACAAGACATACAAAGCTTTGTGCCGTGTTCGTGGAGAACGAAAAGTTCCATCAGGCACCTCCAAACAAAGCAAAACATACTCAAAATTTTTTCGGGAAATATGTAATATATTTTTTAGTTACTTAACCTCTTCAGACGGGGGTGGGAAATCTAAATTTATTGCTCGTCAGCAAAGCTTGAAATTACGGCAAATGGTAGATGGAATTAATATGAAATCAGTCGAAGAAGTTTCCCAGAAAACTTTTTCCAATGATCTTTTAAAATGGATTGATAGTTATGCTAAGCGAATCTCACCCTCAAGTGCTGCAACATATTGCAGTGTTTGGCTTTCATTTCTGAGCTATTTAACAGATTTTACGGACTTTTTTTTATTTTTTGCCAAAGAATTTACCAAAGTTATATATATATATATATATATATATATATATATATATATATATGTAATATAATAATAACAATAACTGTATAATAATATATAATTACATTCCATCGCATACCTCCATATTCTTCTTTCATATATATATATATATATATATATATATATATATAATATATATATATATATATAACTCTTCTTTATATATTAGTGATGGGACGATTCCAAATTTCCAGCCGATGCCGATGCCGATACCGATACCAGTCAAAAGTGCCGATTCCGATTCCGATTCCAGTTCGATTCCAAATTAATTTTATATATATATATATATATATATATATATATATATATATATATATATATATAATATATAGGGTTTTATATATATATATATGTAATAACATATGTAACACTTATGTTCAAATTTTTATATATATATATATATACCTAATTTGCTAAATCAACTAGTTTTAGATATTTAAAACCTTATAAATTAATGTTATATAATTCTCTTATATTTTATCTTTGCTAAAGAAATAATTAGTTAATTACCTTTTATTTATTTAACCATTGAAAAATAATAGCAATATTTAAAAATTTTACAATAAATGAACAATTTTGTCATTTTTTGTTTAAAAAAAATCCTTCTTTAATTTACTAAAAGTAAGATCTTGAAGCAAAATTATCATTATTATTTGTAGTCAAAGCATGACTCTTAAATTGTAGTGCAAAAACATTAACATTTCTCCCGTTTCTGAGTGCATCCGATTTTTTTAGGAGAATAAATTGATCCTCCAATTCTGAAGAGTTTTTCACTTTCCACGGAAAACGGGGGCGAGCTTAAATATTTTCTAGCAAGGACACCCTTTATTCGATGACCACCATTGTAAGGGACTTTCTGAATTTTTAATAAGTTTCATATTTTTATATTGGCTGATTTCTACTTTTATAACATCTTCAATTTTTTTCAATATATTTGTCTTTCTCCTTGAATGAGTTTCTTTGCTGTTTTTAAGTCTTTTTCTCTTTAAATTCCGTAGCTTTTAAAACTGAAGTTAAAGCTATTATCTTCAGTATCCTTTTAACCCTCTTCATAATTGATCAGTGAAGATCAGGTGGTTGTGTTGCTTATTCATCCATTATTACTTATTTATTATT
>JABUQX010074584.1:57500-70006 GCA_015478945.1 Trachelipus rathkii | reverse complement strand
AGAGAATTAATATATAATATATAATAATAATATTATATATATATAGCATAGTATTAATATATATATATATATATATATATTATATATATATATATATAGAATATAATATTATATATAATATATAATAATATATGGCATAGATTTACTTTGTGGCCAGTACTCATAAAAAAAACAAAAACTACAATAGCTACAGCGAAAAAGGAATACATTGCTGAATTCCTGGCAAATTTTATTGCGGAAACTGTAAAAAAATAAATAAAATAAAATAAAAATAAAAATAAAAAAAAAAATCATATCTCAAAAACTACAATAGCTACAGCGAAGAAGAATACATTTTTGGAATCCTTGTAAAACTTTATTAGGAAAAGTTAAAAAAAAAAAAAAAAATAAAATAAATATTGGCTTTTTTTTTTAGAAGCAGGGAACATATTATATATATATATTATTTGTAAAGGTATTACACGGCAAATTAGGGGCTCGAGCCGACGGGAACACAGGGGGGACGTTTTCCATTACCCCGTTAGGGGAAGGGCGGAGGAAACCCCCGCGAACCCAAATACCCAAAGAGCGGGGTTCCGGAGACCCTCCCGGGGAGGGGGGGAAATTATCCTACCCCGTAGTTCCCCGGAAGGCCGGAGAAGACCCCGACTCCTGCCATCGTGCGGTATACCCTTAGGTATTCTTTAGTTAAAAAAAAAAAAGAGCAAATTTAATTGAAAGCTATTTATTTTAACGAGTAACCAATAAAAGGTCTCTAAATAGGCTCTCTAATCATATTACTATAATTATTACAATAATTTTTTATTTTTTTTTTTTTACATTTTCCTATCTTAAAATTTTACCAGGATTCCAAAAAATGTTTTCCTTTTCGCTTTAGCTTTGTAGTTTTTGAGATTTTTTTCCGCACTAAAATTTGGACCCGCATTCAACGCATGGCTCCTGTTCGCTGAGCTATTGTAGTTTTAATTATACAGTATACTGGATACTATTTTTTGCCTATATTATATATATATATATATTATATATAATATATATATTATATAATGATATATATAATATATATATATATATATATATATATATATATATATATATATATATATATATATATATATATATATATTATATATATATAATAATAATAATAATAATAATAATAAATAATAATAATAATAATAATAATAATAATAATAATAATAATAATAATAATAATAATAATAATAATAATAATAATAATAATAATAATAATAATAATAATTATAATTATAATAATAATTATAATAATAATTATAATTATAATTATAATTATAATTATAACGCCAGCCTCTAGAAGAGCCACAATCCATATCTCAAAAACTACAATAGCTACAGGGAAAAGGAATACATTTTTGGAATCCATGTAAAATTTTAGTTAGGAAAATGTAAAAAAAAAATTAAACATAAAAATTGGCTATTTTTTTGGGGGGAGCTCGAGCCGGCGGGGGACATAGTATATATATATATATATATATATATATATATGTTATTATATAATATAATATATATTATATTATATATATAATATATATACTATATATATATATTATTTGTAAAGGTATACACGGCAATGTAGGGGCTCGAGCCGACGGGGAATTACAGGGGGGACGTTTTCCATACCCCATAGGGAGGGGCGGAGAACCCCCGCGACACCCAAATACCAAAGAGCGGGGTTCCGGAGACCCTCCCCGGAGGGGGGGGAATTAGTCCTAGAACCCCGTAGTTCCCCGGAAGGCCGAGAGACCCCCGACTCCTTGCCATCGGTGCGGTATACCCTTGGGTATTCTAGTTAAAAAACAAAAAAACAAAATTTAATAGAAGTCTATTTATTTAACAAGTAACGTATAAAAAGGTCTCTAAAATAGGCCTTTTACCTCTATTACTATAATTATCAACAATAATATTTTTATTTTTTATTTTTTTTACATTTCAAATCTAAAATTTTACAAGGATTCCAAAAAAATGTATTCCGTTTTACTGTAGCCAATGGTTAGTTTTGAATTTTTTTTCCCGCACAAAAATTAGACCAGCCAGCAATGATTCCCTTTTCCCGGTAGCTGTTTGTAGTTTTTTAGATATGGATTGTGGCTTCTTCTAAAAAAAAAAAAATTGTAGACAAAGATACAGGAAGCTCATACACAAAACATTGACTACTTGACTTGGCCTAATCTACATTAGTGTTAATTTATTTTCATACATAATTTCAAATTTTGAAACATTATTACTAGTAACACTGATATTACGACTATTAGGAAAATAAATTTCATTACATTAAATTCAGAATATAATTTACAATTGTTTTCAGATTTATGAAATTTAATATTTTAACTTTTTAAATATTTCAAAGGAAAAAAAATAAATATAAAAATAAATTAATTAAATTGAATTTTAAATAGAAAAAAAGGCGTGAATGGCAGTTCTTGATGCATAATAGAATACGCAAAACCAACTTTACATCTACTCTTTTTTTATTGTGGTTGGCGAAATCATAAAGTACCTATATATATATATATATATATATATATATATATATATAATAGTATATATATATATATATATATATATATATATATATATATATATATTAATATATATATATATATATATATATATATATATATATATATATATATATATATATATATAGAGAGAGAGAGAGAGAGAGAGAGAGAGAGAGAGAGAGAGAGAGAGAGAGAAAAGGGGGGTTAGACTAATATATACAGGTTCTAATAGATTAGGTAAGGTTAGGTTAGGTTGTCTGGCTAGGTTAGGTGCACATAAGCAAGATATAAAAAATATCTGTTTTTTGCTTAAAAGACGAAATAAGAAACATTGCGGGACTCACAGAGAGATATTGGAATCTTATTTGTGTAAGTTTGATCAGAGAAAGCACTTTAATGGAAAGGACTTGTTCCAGTGTATGCTAAAATGTATTTCTGAATTTAAACTTATGTACATTTAATAACTTACATATGATGCTTTTGATTAAATTAATTTATTAGTTTGCATTTTATTGGAATAATAAATTATTTATATTTGATAATTTTTTTATAACATTTATGTAGTAGAAATCTAAAAAAAAAAAAAAAAATTGAGCTCCACAAAATTTTGATGCGATAGAAATCGTTCGAATTTACTTATTTCGTAGAATAAATATGGTTACCCAAAACAGAAAAGGTCGTATACTCATATATATATATATATATATATATATATATATATATATATATATATATATATATATATATATATATATATATATATATATATATACTATATATAATATCATAGATTACATATATATAAAAAAATATATTATATATATATATAATTTATTATATATTATATATATTTCTATATATGATATATATATATATATATATATATATACTCCTAAATTTAAAATATACATAGTAACAATACCTAGAGAAGCTCTTCAATGATAATTTTCGTACTTTTTTTTTAGAATTTTCAACACCTTTGCAGTACAATTTGTTGAGTGTTTAAGCTAAGAATAGTGTGAGGCTTTTGATTTTGCTTTTGCGTTCTAATTTGATTTTTATAAATTATATTACTTCACTGATTTTAAGAAAAAGAAATTCTTTCAAATAGATGAATTTATTACAAATATTTAGTTACAATAATATAATAATAATAATTTAATAATAATAATTAATAATAATATAATAATTAATAATAATAATAATAATAAAAAATAATAATAATTCAATAATAATAATAATAATAAAATACAAACAAGAAAAAAAAATACCCTCTAATAAATGAATAATAATTTTAATAATAACAATGGCCAAACTAAAGAAGTAACCCGCATGATATTTTTGTCTACGATAGTACAAGAAAACTGATAACATATATGGAATCAGCGTATGAAATTTGTATGGAAAATGAAAAAAAAAAATTTTTATTTTTTTTTTATTTTTTTTATTATCTCCAAAATAACATTAGGTAGAAAAAAATTAAAATATTATATGGAATCACGAGTAAAAATTTTTTTTAGGGGGCTCGACCCGACGGTGGGACAGAGGGGGACTTTTCCATACCCCGTAGGGGAGGGGCGGAGAAACCCCGCGACACACCCAAAACCAAAGAGTGGGGGTTCCGGAGACCCTCCCCGGAGGGGGGGAAATAGTCCTACCCCGTCGTCCCCCAGGAGGCCGAGAGACCCCGACTCTTTGCATCTTTGCGGTTTACCCTGGGGTATTCTTTTAGTTAAAAAAAATAAAAATCTTTGTTAATTTATATTTCTTGCGCTGATTCTAAATATGTTATTAGTTTTCTGTACCTATCGTAGTTTGGAGATATAAAAAAAAAAAAAAAAATTTTTTTTTTCATTTTCCCCATTTAGGGGGCTTTAGTGACGCTGAATTCCTAATTGTTATCAGTTTTCTTGTATCTATCTAGTTTTCGAGCTATCATGCGGGTAACTTCTTTATTTCACCATAATAATAATAATGAATTAATAAATAATAATTAATAATAATATAATAATGAATAATAATAATAATAATTCTAATAATAACCAAAAATAATTAATAATTAGTTATTCATCTGAAAACATTTAACAGCAGCAATAATTCTTTACGTCACTAGAAATTAATTAAATTAACATTTTGTAATCTTAAAATATTGAATAATAAGCTATGTATAGAGTGAGGCTTTTCCTTTTTTTTTATAAATCTTTTATAAAAGGAACATATTTTTAAAATAATTTTGCTTGACTATCTTTCTAATAAAATGATTCGGCCCACATTATATCAACCCATAATAGTTATTGGCTGATTAAATTACGTTCAATACTTTTTATTGCCTGCTTATCTAAGAAATTGCCATAAATATAATATAATATATATACTATATATATATATACTATAATATATACTATGACTATATATATATATATATATATATAATTAATATAATTATAGTAATAATACTATATAGTTATATATATATATATATAATATATATATATATATATATATATATATATATATATATTTCATATATATATATATAATATAATATATATATATATATATATATATATATATATATACTATATATTAATAATAATAATAATATATATACTATATATGGGTTAGGGTGATTTCAATGTAACACAACACTGAAAAAATTAAGCGTTGGGTCCTCTCATACTGATTTAGGTGGTGAGGGGGAGAAGGCCGAATCATTTAGGCATTCTCAACGATCTGGAGCAACTAATTAAAGAACGCACACACATTCCCGGATTAGTCCCAAAACCAATTCTTGAACACACTTGACCTATGTTTCACCCCATAGTCCCTTCTCTCTATAACAAATACCACAACACCTATCGCTTCGATTTCGGTAAATCTGGACCACAACCTGTATATCTCTTAATTTTAATACTTTCTCTCCAAACAGCTCCATCCTGCCCTTACGCGTTTTTCTGGCCACTTTGATCGGGCCGATTGGGGGTCTTGCGTTGCTTCTAACGCTATTACTTCCCCATAATTGGATTTATGACCTGAAACTTTGTCTCTATTGGTGTACGCTTGGACTATTTCTGACCGATAAGGTGGGAGCTGTAATCGATTGATGAGAGAATGAGCAGGTTCATTCCATTCTTCGACTAAATCTTTCTCTCCTCAATAATTCGCGATGGTTCGATCTGCTTATGTATCTCTGGGCCATTCAGGGCTAGAGAAACATGCGTTAGTTTCGGGAGTGGAAAAATTCTTCGTTCTCCATCACTCTTGCTAATTTTTCATTCAGCTAGAAATCCGTTGCGAGCGGAATCCAGCTTTCGACGAGCAAAAGCTGGCTTTCAATCAAAACGAAAGTGCAGGCTTAACCTCCTGAGGTTCTCATTTATGAGAAATCTTTCTGGCCTCTTGCCAAAAACATTCTCAAAAGCAAACTCTGGCCAATCTGTCTTTCACTCCTCTTTTTTCGATTCGTGATGGTTCTGTTGCCTAAGATTCCTCCAACTGAAGAAAGGGCCAATCTCTTTCGGCCTCCTATTTTCCATAACTCAACCTTGGACGATCTGGCATTCCTCATCCCCCCCTTTTTCTACCTTCTCAGGTAACCATATGCGCTTTGCCTAGTGTGATTACATTTGCTCAGTGCATGGGCCTCCTGAAAAATCTACAGAAACGATTAGGAAGGCGGGTGGCCCGAGGGAATGTGCTTACCCCGAGTTTTGAGAGAGTGTGCTTCTGTGCTATCCACCGTCCCTCGTTCAACTATATCTTCTGGAATAATGTCTCAATACTAACACTTTCTCTTAGTGTTGGAAGCGCCGCACATGTCCAAGCTTTTCCGAAAAAAAGGAAGCCGCTCTTGATCCTTCCAAACTATCAGCCCTAATGAGATTCTACTTGATATTCTAGACTAAGATCTTTGAAACTCTTCTCTAACTCTCAATTTTCTAAAGGAGTAAACATCTGGAAATCCCAATTCACTTCTTTCCGTCGCCAGTACGGCTTTCGGCGGCTCGAGGTCTACTGACGATATACTTTCCTATCTTACTGATTTTGGTTTTTCCTCCCTTAGGAACTACCAAAGCTTTTGACCGGGTATGGCCACGCGTCACTGCTCTCCAAGCTCCAATCCTTTGGGTAATTCCTCCTTCTTTGCTTTACTGTATGTCTAGTTTCTTTTCAATCGCTTCAATATCGGCGTTGTTGATGGGCACTTCTTCTTCCTTTTCTGTTAATAGTGATGTTCCTCAGGGTTTCTGTCTTGATTCTTCCTACTTTTTATTTCCCTACTTTTTCAATTAATGATCTCACCTGCATATTTGTTAACGTCTATCACTCAAATATGCCGATGAATCGGACCCCCTTCATTTCTTCAAACTCAGTTCAATATTCTCTGTTCCTTCCTTACTTCTAAGAATGTACTCTCGTGCTTAATCTTTCCGATTCTATTCTCGCTGATCTGATATGAATTTCCGGGTGGGGTTCGTCTGAAATCCTTGTGGAAATTCAATCCTTTAAAAACTCAACTTCTACAAATTCTCCCTCTCTAAGACACCTGCTCTATACTTTCCTATCTCTTTCGACGATTTTTCTCTGGTCTCTCATGTTGACAATATAAAACATCCTTGGCCATAACATTTAAAAAAAAAATGTCTGGAAAACCTCACATCACAACGGTTGCTAGGGCAGCCTGAAAAAAAAAAACTAGGAGTTCTGTTTAGGACTGCGAGACTTTTTTTCCTTTTCCCAGTTGCTCCAGCTATACAAAGGGCCTCATCCGCCGCTCTGAGGTATGAGATACCTTCAAGTACTGCTTCCATAATCTGGGGGGCTCTTGGTTCACCAGGGCTTTTGGATAGGGTCGAGTCAAAGGCCAAAAGGCTTACAAACTATTCTGTACTTTCCACAGTTCACTTGTCATACCCTCTATCTTTGCCGCGCGATGTTGGTGCTTTATCATCTTTTTCTCATAGGTACCGCAGCGGCAGGGTGCTCGAGGGAGAGTTTATCACTCGCGTACCTCCACTCCTTACGTCGCTCCTCGGTAAGCACTAGGGGTTCTGCTGTCCTGCACATGCCGCTTCTGTAAAGTTGATGTAGGTAACTCCGAGGAGCTAGTTCGCTCGGTGCTTCTTCTTCTTGCCACATCCTGTTTCGTTGGAATTCTCTAAAATCCATATCTTCTGTGTTTCCTGCAGGGAATTTAATCTCCCCACTCAAAAGCCTGCGTCATGTGTCTCATCTTGCGTAATTTTGTTTTAGTTGTTGACTTTCATGAGGCGTGCTAAACACCCCCTTCCTTTGGCAATAGGGCTCTGCCCGTGAGTGGTGGTGACAACTGTAAGAATATATAATATACGATATATATATATACTATATATTACTATATAATATTATATATATATATATATATATATATATATAATAATTACTATACTTATATATAATATATATAATTTATATATATATATATATAATATATATATATTATATATATATATATGACCCCCTCCCGAAAACATCATGTATATAACTAAATAAACTATAACAGAAAATAGCTACAGGGAAAAAAAATAACATTTTTGATTTCAGAAGTAATTTCATCTTGCAATCGATAACTAAAAAAAAAAATTATTATTATCAAATATTTATATTAATAACACCTTAATAATTAATATATAATTTTAGGGCTGGCAGCGTACGTTCTCATTAACACTTTCAATTCCCTCCGCGCAGTAGTACGAGAGCAATAGTTGCCAAATAGTTTTTATTATTATGCTCTGGAGAAAATGTTAAATTTCTTCTTTTTTTTTACTTTTTAGGGGGGTTCGCGTTCGTCCCCGTATAGGCCATGAGAAACCCCAGAGCTCTTAGACCACTTATAGTCGATTACCCTTGGGAATATCTTTTAGTTTAAAAAAATTGTAACAATTAGGCAATATTAAAATGTTCACACGTAAGCGAATGGAGCATACTTCGATTGCTCCAAAAAAATATATTCCTTATCATACAGATTTTCTCAACATTTTATAACAATTTTATAAAATTTTTCAAAAGAGTTAATTTATTTATTTTTTTTTTGTTAAACTTCATGCGAAAAAAAGTCTTCTCTAGCATTGAATAAAATATTTATTTTATTTTCCTGTAGATGTTATTATAGTTTTCTAGTTACATGCCTTGCTTTTCGGCTGAGGCTGACCATCATTTACTTACTATATATATATATATATACTCTATATTATATATAGCTATCTATATATAGTTCTAATTTCATTATATTATAGGCCAGCCTCCAGATAAGCATCATGCATGTAACTAAAAAATCATAACAGCAGCTACAGGAAAAAAAACAACATTTTGATTTCAGCAAGCGATTTCATCGATGAATTTTTTTAAAAAACAAATTATTTTTATTCTAGATATTTATTAATACCGACCTTTACTATCTATCTTAATTTTAGATCGAGGAAAGCTTCGGTTGATATGACCTTAGAAATCGTACATTACTTCTCCGGGAACAAAAGTTGCAAACCATAGCTATTTTAAGCCCCTACGCTTTGGGCACAAATCTATTTTATACAATAATATCCCTTTTTTATTCAGGGGGTTCGCTTAAGCCGACGGCAGGGCCCAGAGGGGGACGACAGTCCCCCCCGGTCGTCCTACCCGCTGAGGCTGGGAGGAAACCCCACTCTTGCCATCGTTCTTGTTTACCCGTGGGATTTTCTTTAGTTAAAAAAAAAGAAAAATTCAACATTTGGCAACTTTGCTCGCTCCCTCCGACTACCGAGTTTCTTGGAATTCTCAGAAAACGGTAATAACATGTAATTCTTTCAACATTTTTAACTATTTTACATTTTTCAAAAAGCGTTATTTTCTTTATTTTTTTTCTTAAACTTTCGATTGCGTATAAAAAAATGCGTTCTCTCCCTGTATTAATTAAAATGTTATTTAATTTTCCAGTAGCTGTCTATAGCTTTTATTTACATGCATGATGCTTTCTGGAGTAACAATTATTATATATACTTATATATATACTATACTATACATATATATACTATATATTATAATATATATACTATAATTCATTCATTATACATTACTTATATATATATACTCTATTATATACTTATACTCATATATTTTTATACTATATACTTATATATATATATACCTATTATATATCCCTATATACTTATATACCTACTATACCCTCCATATCCACCATCTTGTTATAAGTAACTGGGTTTTTGAATATTTAAAAAATATTCTCTTTCGCTAGATCGCTAGTCACATAATACCCATTTATATCGAATTCTTCAGTGGTCAATGACCATGCATGTACACACGACGATCGATTTGTTCCTTATCTAGGGGCCGAGCCTTCCCGTGCTTCCCCATACCGTCTATTGATGTGCTCGTGGAAACTAGATCTAAATATTAGACTCATACACTTTAAATATGTGGGAGGCCTCTTAGACGTGGCGTGGCTAGTAAAGCCACCATATTCACAAAGTTATTATAAAATAAAAAAAATTTAATTAGGCCCTTTACCCAACATCTCTATGAATATATTAGAGAAGTGGTTCCTGAATATATGAATATTTTAATTTATGATAGAATGAATATATCATTTATTCATTCATTATCACTGATCCACTTTAAATATCTTTCATAGCAACGAATCATCAAAATTTATTTCAAGATTTGAAACCCAAAAGTACTTCGAATATATTTAAATATATGAATATATGAATATATTTTTTTAAAGTTCTTTATCGTTACGCTTTTCAAGTTGACTCAAAAATAATCGCCAAAAATGTGTATATAGAAATGTTCATCCATTCATATATTCATATATTTATTCACATATTGATACATTCATTCATTCATTCATATATTCATTCATTAATCTATTGATATATAGGAATTTTTAATTTGCAAGAAATTATTTTCACAAAAATATAAATTTTATTGCGAAAAAATAAAATTGGTTTGAAACTCCTCGAAAAATTTTGTTTACACAAACCAACAAAAAAAGATTCCTTTTTACATTAATTATTTTTTTGATTAATTTACAATAAGAATTAATTTTTTATTATTTTTAGACTTTCTTATATTCTCATATTCTTTATATTATTATTATATTATTTTATCATTTTTTTATCAATATTATTTTATGACTTATCTTATTTAGTTTTATTCCAACATATATATATATATATATATATATATATATATATATATATATTTATATATATATATATATATATATATATATATATATATATATATTTATATATATATATATATATATATATATATATATATAAATATAGCTGCCTACCCAATTATAACCTTCAAGGTACGCTAATTGATTATATATATATATATAGAGAAGATAAAGAAAGAAGAAAGAAGAGTTATATATATATATATATATATATATATATATATATATATATATATATATATATATATATATATATATATATTAAGAGAGAGAGAGAGAGAGAGAGAGAGAGAGAGAGAGAGAGAGAGAGAGAGAGAGAGAGAGAGAGAGAGAGAGAGAGAGAGAGAGAGAGAGAGAGAGAGAGAGAGAGAGAGAGAGAGAATGATGAAGGAAATGTTGAGAGAGGGAAGACCTGTTTTTATTTGCCAATAATTCAAAGCTCACAATATCGATAACATTAAATAATTTACGAGAAAATGTCAGACAAAATTTCCCAAATTAGAAGCCAAGATTCATTTTGCCTTTAAATGGAAACTTTGGAGAAAGTCCGATGACATAATAACGTCATTGATGACGTGAAAGGAAAGAGACCAAAGACATAGTAAGGTCGTTGAAAATGTAAAGAGAAGAGAGCTTATAACATAATAGCGTCATTGATGACGTGAAGGAAAGAAGATCTATGACAATTTGGTCATTGCTGACGTGAAAAGAAGAATGTATATTAAATAATAACGTCATTCATAAGGTGAAGGGAAGTAGCGAAATGCTAATGACATTTTAACGTCATTAAAAAGGATCGACGTTAAGGGAAACATAAGCCATTATTGTTTTTGTTATTTGTGCTTACGCTCGATAAGAAATGCTCACTCAGTTTTATCACGAATTTCGTGCATAAACGAACGTTTGTTTACAAACATTTTGAATCAGCTGTTGTGATGGACCACGCGATTTTAGAATAAACAGAAATAGAAAAAAACAAATGGTTTATATTACAAATAATTGATCAACTATTGTGACGGAGTTTATCGATTTGGAAGAAATTAGATTTAAAGCTAATTTTCTTGAATGAAACTTTCATCAAACCAAACGGACCAACCACATCGCCATCTAGTTTGTTTACATTTTTTCATAAGCACGTCCTAAATTCGGCAAGCACGGGAAATAGCAACCTTACAGAATTTAGGAAATTCCTTACGTTTGGTGAGCATTTTTCTAAATTTGCGCTAAATTTGACAAAAACGAACGCAAACTCGAGCATTTCTTACGTTTCGTAAGCACAAATGCAAAAACGAAAACTGATTTAAATTTAATAAACTTAAATTTAAATAAACTTTAACAATTATATTCTCATAAATGCCCGTTAAGAATTAAGATCTCGATGACGTCTTTATAAATTATTACGTCTTCTAATTATAAATTTATAGCAAATGTTTTAATAAATAACCTTATAATTTAAAATATGTTGAATCTTTAGCCACGGTTTTAAGTCTACTTTAATGTCATAAGATTTTAAGGATATTTTTAGTGTCATCTATAAAAATCATTCCTTTAGATGACATTAGCAAAGCATTATAAATCAATTTCTTGATTCAGGAACAATCAATCAAATTATTATAAAATGGTAATTGAATTTTTGATGACGTCATCATATAGTGACCTCATTGTTGTAATTTATAAAAGTTTATTATTTTTTCATGACAGTCGTAAGCTTCTTTATTGAATATTCAATTCTTTGAATACAAAGA
>JABUQX010074584.1:15000-52500 GCA_015478945.1 Trachelipus rathkii | reverse complement strand
TGTAAGATACAGTTCCTGTTCAATCCAACATTTTTATTATCCAACAATAAATAAAATTGTCTAAAAATGATTCAACATGAGAGAGTTGGATGTCATCTTGGATACCAACCAGGCGAAGATATACTTTTAAGTATTCAAAAATAGAATATATTTTAATGTCTGCTATCCTAGAGTTTGACCAAAGGACAAAATGAGTATTTGATTAAGCTCTCATCTCATCACCTGCAGCAGAAAGGTTCTATAACAGTTGAATAAATATGTATGTGCATTCTTAATCTTATGTACCCATAGGTATAAATAGTCGTTTAACCTTGTTGCACGTATCACAGAGATTTTGTACCATGTGCAGTTAGGGATGTTTCATTGCTATCCTCTAAAGAGAGTATATTTATTATCTTCTTTATCCGAACAACCCACCCCAACCTCCTCACCTCTCATTATCTGTGTTCGGCCCGAATACTGAATACAACCCCACTACGAGAAGTTTGTATAGTCTCGTTTTTGTTAATGTCCCAGATCAGTTCTATATATATAGATCAATTATATAATTCATCATAGAAAATCGGAAACAATTTGCTTAGGGTGTTTGAAAGTAAATTAATTCCTCGCGGATATTTTCACTATATTATTTTCAAGATGACAGCAATGCTACACACTCCTTATTCTAACTTCAGCACCCGTAGGTAACATCGCCCTGAAGATGTTCAATCAAAGGTTGGCTAATCAACGATGTTTATCAAAAATTATTATATAAATAGGACGACTGGGTAAAAATCAGTTAAAAAAGAAGCTTGTAACGAATTAAAGTCGTAGGAAGACACAAAACTGATATAAATCCCTCCTCCAGTTACAGGCCGAATGAGATTAAACATCTTTATGTTGTTTTAAAGAAATCTTATAGTTTTATAATATATTACATAACCTCGAGGATATTTAAAATTACTAGTAAAACCCAATTTCTCCAGTTTTAGAATTCTGTCTATAAAGGTAGTGGTCTTAAAAATTACTCCACACGTTTTAGTAATCAAACCAAGGGAATACTTATAATCAAAGAAACGACACCCTTGACTTCAAGTTCACACGACAAGCATCCAGTTGCACTTCAAGATCTCGACTCAGCCTCTGCTTGTATTGGATTTCAGTTATAAGCAAATTTATATCATTCCACATTATATTCTTTATCAAAGTTGCATCTGATATTGTTCTGTAAGTCAGATCTAAACAATTTGAAGCGCATGACAAATATGATTAGTGTAAATAAATAAATAAAAATTATACAAGTACTTGCATGACCCATTCAATAAAACCGAAAGATATCCAACTCATGTGACAAAAATTTGATGAATATGATTTTCTAAGGCATCCTTACTGTAGAGATAGATGCTTCCAATTTTCTTTGTGAATTGTTTTGAATTAGTGGTTGAAAGTACTGTTTCTTCGCGCACAGACTACCGCCTTGTTTCATGGGTAATATTTCCTGTATCTAGCAAATAGTTGTTAACTTTTGCATACTATATATAAACGCGTGCAAAAGTTCTGGTGGTTGTCACTTCAGAAGATGATAACCACTGACCAATAGATACACTTAATAATAATTTTGTAAAACCGTTTTCTACTAGTTGACTCTAGTGTCTAGGCAACTGAAATATAAATCTACAATCAACACTACTATATACATAATAAATATTACAATTATAATAATAGTGACATAATTCTTAAGAGGTGAAAAAAATCGCAAAATTGTAATAAAAATAAATTAAAATTAATAATATAAAGTAAAATAAATAAATATAATTAATAATTAATATCCTATATTTAATAATAAACTCTAACGACTCGTTCAGAAGACGCAAATGAACACAAAACGATGCACAGCAAAATATATTAACTATTGATCGTCTATTTATACTAAATTTATCAAGAATTAGTTGGTTGAAAACAAAAAAAAAAAGACAATGATAAAAATTATAATTGTAACAGTATTGTACTGATACTATATGCTGGATAATAAAGATAATATTAACCATTAAATTTTACAGAAAACGTTTTATGTAAATAAAATGAAGAGAAGTATACAACTTGTATAGATTAGTCGGTGAGTTTAAGCTACTGTGCTTTCTTAAATTTATCAGCTAAAACTGAATATATATAAGACTTTTCCAGTATTACTTCATTTCACTATTCTATAGTATTCAGATTGACGTAATGTGAATACGAAAAAAGCTGTGAGGAGGTCTAGTAATTAATCAAAGTGTGGTCGCTTTTCATGAGCATTGTCCACAGAATCAAATTTATAAATAGAGAAAACACAGATATCAGTAACGATAAAAGAACGCTAATGCTCTTCCTGAAATTATGTCGCAAATTCTTATGTATTTCTGTGAACTGATTGCAAGGCTCATTTGGCCTACATATCAAGCATTACAGCTGCACACCGTGAGTACTCGAACTATATAAAATCAATGTGTATTTATTCACACTAGAAGAGCGTAATACTCCACGAGAGAATCCTAAGGGTTAGCTACCTGCAAAAAAAAAAAAATTCTTCATGTTGAAATGAAATTTGATTAGGAAATTGACGGAGTGATGTAAAATTTAAAGACAAACTTAAATATAATGTCATGTACAACAAAAAAATAAAATATGAAAAGTGCAAAAATGAAAATTAACAATCATTAAAAATCTATAGTACCTATTAAGAATCACCAACAACAGTGGCCAATAAGACCATACCGAATCACTAGTAATTTAATAGAGGTGATAATATTTTAAAATATTATAATTTTCTTAATAGCTTTTATAGAGAATAACGTCAATATAAATACAATAGGATAAATAATATAGCTAAGAAGATCTTAAATAGTGATTTTCATTAATAAAATAAATATTAAATATATTAAGAAATAAATCCTATTATATAATCAAACATAAAATTTACCTATATGAAGAACAATCTAGCCATATTCGACTTTAACAAACTCATACTAAGATTAAAAATATTATGTAGGATTCACCATTCATTATGTAGAATAATGGAAGACAGTTCCAATGAATTAATAGCAAATAAATTTCTATATAAGTCAATTACGAATAATAATCTGCATAGAGAAGTAGACCAATTGTAAAAGTAACTATATTAAATTACATATATGAGAACCTATAATAAATACCCAAAAAAAATTGATTATATGAAATTGTCTAAAAGATGAAATAATAATGAGAGTATATATATGAACTTTTGAAATAGATTAATATAATATAATAATATAATAATAAAGAGGTAATAATAAAATTTAAAATTCACTTAAATTAATAAATTTACCGATATCAAGTAAAATATCCCAACTAACACATAAAAAATAAAGAGGCACAAAAAATTATAATCTCTGCTCGCCCTCCAATTAAGTAATGTAGAAGCCTCATACAACCTAATTTTAGTTATCATTAAAGATAGTGATATCACAAATATGAACACAAAAATCGAACATGAGGATGTTCGACCGTGTTTGTCAAAAAGTATTGAAAGAAATCAACTAAAAAACATTGTTTTCATGGCAGTCAAAACAATGATATTTCCCCTCCTGCTCTATATTAATGATCTTATGAGCAGTACTCGACAAGACCCGGAACAAGGTATCTATATGCCATGGTTCTTTCGTGTGAGTATGCTAAAACTCAAAAATAGAAATACTATATGATTACACACGAGAAAAGAAGCGCGCCCAGAGGAGAGTGCCATTGCGACAACCATACAATTTAGTTGGTAGATAGAACATCTTATTAAACTAAAGATAATATTGAATAATAATCTGAATAGGTAAGCTATATAAATATCAATTAATATAGTAAACTGTCTCTTTACGGTTAAGGCACTTCTATCCTCTCATAGCTGATTATTCTTGTATTCTTCTTCCTTCATTACAATGTTTTCTTTATAATGATACTCTTAACTATTCCTAAGCAATTATGACTTGTCTTAGGGAACCTCCAATCTAATGTTAGAAAAGGAAAGATATAAAATAACACCACGTACAATGTCAATTGTTTTATTGAACGTTCGTGCTCTTCATGCATCTAATCATCTCATCAACTCAATGATCAAAAAATTATCAATAAAATAAATTAAATAATTATAAAATAAATTAAAAAATATAAAAAAATTAGATAATAAATAAATATAACCTAGTACTATCTTACAATCCAGCAAAGACAAAAGTAAAAAAATATATAACTATGTAACTGATTTATACTAAATTTATCAAGAAAAATTAGTCTATCATGAATGTGTTTATCAACACACAGATACCAAATAACACAAAAAAATAGATAAAAAATCATTAAAAAATATAATAATTTACTTCTATGAATTAATCATGTATATTTTTAGCGCGTATAAAGAAAATTTATTTTATTAACAAAGACATTAAAGTAAAGAAGTTTAACTAGAGATAATGCGTCAGTGAGATATCTTGAACTCCTTTACTGAGATCAAAGTCAATGAACATGTTATTAACACTCCTCACAAAATACCCTACAGTTCTCAACTTAGAGAATTCTGATGTAGGGTGTACATCTATCATTCACATCAGAGACCACCGAGGCAAGAATCGAAAAGCCTAGTTGTTTTCACTAGTCAGTCAGTAAAATTAATAATGTGTTGTACTCTACATAAATAACATACATAACAATAGAGTGAGAAACAAATAAAACAATGACCTATTGATGATATATTTATCTCGACATGCTAGTATGATACATCCTCCTAAAGCATTTAAGCATATCCACCGTACAAAACATCGAGTATATCCAATATCAGAATATAGTCACATAGTTCAATATTATACAACCATATCAGTTCCATATCCGCGCCTACTGTATAGAGACTCCTCCTTTTGTGCCTTCAACAGCCACTTAACTTAAGAAATCTTCAAATATATTTTCTACATTCTTATTAATATGTAATTTTAAATTGCTTTTAATAAATATTATTTTTATTATTCTTTACTTAAAATTAAGAAACCCAAGCCATAAAATTTTTTTATAGTTTAAATAATATCGGGGGTTCAGACCCCCTTCTTAACCCCCCTCCCACCTGTGTATGGCCTTGCAATCAAGCATATAACACCAAAATAACTAATACAAACAATTAAGAAGTATAAATTAGAATAATAAAATACGCGAGCTATCAAGAACTATCCTTGCCCTCCTTTTTTCAAGCGAATATAGTAAAAGACTGCAAATCATTAAAAAAAAAAAAAAAATTAAAAACTTATTTTGGACTGTACTAAAAAATTAATCTAAATAGAAATGCTGTATCATGCCTGACTACATACGATCCGAAAACTAGTTATTTTCATTAATATTAATGATAGTTCTAAAGGTGCTTTTATTTATTTATTTATTTTTTTTTTAAGGAATTTTCTTTAAGAATATTATCAGTTAAAGAATCTATATAAGATTAAAGTACCTTATATTTATATACCTAGTATAACCTTTCGTTAATATTCAATAAATATTTTAAATAACTTTGATCAGTATAATGTACCGAAGAAAGATCGGTACAAGAAAACTGATCTTTTCTTAAATAAACTTTGTCATTCCCATTTTGAATTTCACAATAAGCAAATTTCACTGAATAGACAATTTTTATGTATATATATGTTATTAATTTTTGTGTAAAAAACTCCTTGATGATGTTGAGTATGAAGCTGAATTTTATGTGTACATATTCAGATTTCAAAAGACATAATATTATAATGAATGTTGGTATTTATTCATCAATTGAAACGCTTTGTCTTTTACCAATCATATTTTAGTATTTTGTATAAACTCAATATCGCATTTATTTCAATTTTTCAATATCAACCCACCGCCGTACATTTATCTCTATTTTCCTTTTAAGTTAAATTCAATATTTTTCTTATAAAATTACTTGATAAACTATTTACCAGATTTAATTTGTTAGATAATTATAAATATATTATTAATTATTTTTTATAATAATTTTGATTTATTTAAATACTTATTTTAATAATTATTTTCCAGAAAAATATCAACTATCAATTTTCTACAAATTTATATAAGATACCCTTCTTGATTAAATACACCATAAAATTCTTTATTGACATGATTTTTAACGCTTTTAAATTATAAAGGCTTTTAATTATTATATTAAGCAGTGCATTTAAAAAAAAAATGCTTATAATCATAATTTCACTTTCTAAAACCAAAATAGCCTCAAAATAATCATTGAATTCCCATTCTATACTGTAATAGTAATCCATGCGGTGAGCGTGAATAAATTATAATTAAATGCACATTTGACCCTTATCAACATAACTTCTCTTTATTAATTTTAATTTACTTAACATAAGGTCGGAGACTTTCTTATTACATTAATGAAGAGAACTACTGATCTCGAACGAAACAAAACCACAGGAGAAGAATCTTTCATGTCCCCCCTTTCTGTTCTCTAAAAATCTTTACCTAAAGTTTAGATGGCCTTTGGCTACTCTCTGTGGAAGTGGAAATAACATCTATAGAAGAAACAGTTAAGAATTTAATTTATTATTTTGGTCATTTTTTACTGTAAATTTTATAGATATGGGATAACCCACCTAAATATTGTTTCCCGTAGGGAAAAGGTGAATTCCTTTAGGAATTTCATCAAATAATGACCTCTTGAAATTTACCCTTAGTAGGTTAGTTAGGTTAGGTTAGGTTAGGTTAGGTTAGGTAGTATTATAATTAGATTGCAGTTAAAACTTGTAAAATTAATTGTTATATAAAAACGGTAAATTAAATAAACAAACTTTCATTTAATGATAACATTGTATTCATGTTATGAAATTATTAATAAGCCAGGTTAGACACGTTATAATATTAACTGAGTCTTTATTAAACGATGTGTCTCAGATAGATATTGATAGTTGGATTAAGTTCGGTTAGCCCATGTTTTGTTGGATAGGACAGTTTGTTAAGGTATACAAGACATATTTGAAGAGATATATTAAAATTATGAGTTATGTTATACTTAAAGTTGGAATAAAAGAATAACACTTCCTATAGATTATAATTGTAAATCTGTATACATAAATGAAAAATGTGTGTGTGAAAAATTATAGGTTAAGGACTAAAAAACATGGGCGCGTAATGGTGGCGGTGTGTATATACATGTTATCGTGTGTATAATATCACTATATTCTAATATATTCTCTTTGCATAGGTAAGAATATATATGAATTAATAAATATTAAAACACGAAATCTTAAAAAGCTAATTTATATATGATATTCAATTATAAAACCTTTACCACTCTGTAGTCTAAGTACTCTAGTGCTCAAACTGAATAATATATATATATATATTTTATATATAGCTAACCATTAATATAGAGATAAACGTAATCGATTTTGCATATTTTCAATAATGCTACGATATTAAATTCTCTTATTTTTTTGAGTAGGAAAGTTTGAGGTACAAGATATAAATTGAATAAAATTATTAATTACTTTATAAATTAAATAAAATTATGTGACATATGTTGTAGATATATAAAATATATACGAATAATCCATCATTCAACAATAAATATACCTAGTCATATAATAACTATTTTAATATTATTAATATATATAAATACGTGCTTATTTTAAAACCCATTTATAAATAATGTATGACATAGACAGTTCTAGTGTACCTTATTTACAATACTCGTAAAAATTAACCCGGTAGATGGTATTCATTTTTCGGTTTCATTGAATTAATTGAATAATAAGACACCTATTAGTTTAAACTAGAACTTTCTTATTATAATATAATATAGTTTTATATTATTATATATACAATATATTAAATAATATTTTTATAAACATATAAAGAATATATATTTAAGTATAATAAATGTATATTAAAATTACATAATAATTATAGAGATAAAATTGGAGCTTATAAGTTTATAATCTTTCCTTTAAGAAGTAGTATATTTACTCAATAAGATAATATAGAAATAACTTATGAAAGATGTTGGTAACATTTTAATGCAATATTGGCACATATCTCAATTCTATATTAACAATATAATATTTTTTTACATAGAAAATATATAGCTACCTTAAAACTATTTAAAAAAAAATCATGCAACTTCTATTTCATCAGTACTTGGAGGAGTATTACTATTAATATTCTAAAATAAACACTATTTATTCAGATGAGGAGGGATGATTCAAAAATAAATTATAATTAAAATTGTAAATATTTACCGAAATTATTAATTATATTAAGCATTAATAAATATATTAATAAAGCATATTATTTGCTTGATTATAATCTTTCACGTCGAATCTGCTTATTTCAAGGGGAAAATAGTATATATAATTCTCATATCCTTTTAGCGACGTCACTACCTTACGGACTACAGACCTGAGAATAATAGGTATAGAAACTATTTCATAAGCTTACTTCGAGAGTTGATTATATATACATATACATATGTGTTTATTATTCCCAATTAAATATATTGAATTTTATATAAATAATAAGATTTTTATAAAATTTTAATTAACTAGGTTTTTATAAATAGAGAATTTGCGGAATGTATAGAGTTCGTCAAATGGATCATGGAGAAGCTATTACGAATGAGAGAAAGAAAAGCTGAAAGTTATTTAATATTTTTGTATAAAAAAAGAAAGAGTGCAGTGGTCAGTCTGAACAAGTTTCCGCCATTTTTTTCGCTTAGTAGTTCTCACCTCCTTTATCAAATAATACTTATGATTGACTGATTGGCAGAAGTTACCATTCCAGCTCATTACAGATAGATTAATTGTAATAAATAATGCAATTGTTCAATTATATGAATTATTTAAAATTTTTGAAATTACTCATTTAGATTACTAAAGGAAGTACATTGCTTCCCTTTAGCTTCACATTGACCGCACGCTTATTTGAATAATATATATTAATATTAATATTATATATATATATTAATATAATATATATATATATATAATATATATATATATATTAATATATATAATATATATATATATATAATATATATATTAAATATATATATATATATATAAGATTAATATATATATATAATATATATAATATAATGATTAATAATTATAATGTTAATTGACTGCCTTTAATTTGTTTTTAGGTTATCAACTACTTTATAAATGAGCTATAATTTAGTTTTCATCGATATAGTATTATAAATATATTATATAGTATACTAATATATATGTATTTAGTTATTATAAAGATAAAGACTTAATACAAATATATTATATATAATTAATATAATATATATAATTAATATTAATTATATATATAATATAGATTTGGGTATAATTATCTTGCGTTAGGAAAGAATACACCGTTTTCTTTTAATGCATCAATATGAGGGGTGATAAACTTTTTTTGCGCATAACCTAAATCAGATACGCCCAAATCATCCATTTATATGAAATACTGCTTATACTTCTGTTAAGTTCAAGTAAACTAAAATTTTATTATCTTTATAAAATATTTAAATAAAAAACAGTCAAATAATATATATATATTTTTATAATAATGAAAATACACATATTTTTATTATAAAAATTTTAAAAAATATTGCATGTTAAAATGGGGATTATTTTCAAAACTTATTAAGATTAATATGTGTCAAATAAGACCATATACACAAAGAAAAAGAGTAGAAAGCATCACAGAAAAAAGATAGTTGCACTTTTGTCAGGCAGTAATTTACCCCTTTTAGATATTATGCGGTTATAATCTATCGCGAAGCGTTTATTAAAATGTCGTCAACCTACGGATTTGAAAATATATTGACTATTAATATTTTTAACTTTAATACCTCGAACAGAAAAAGTAGCATTTACATATTATCTGAGTAACGTTATAGGTCGAAATTTCCGTAAAACATATATGATAAAATGATCTAACTCCGCTGGTTCGATTTGACTTACATGATATAACAAGATAACACATCATTTATACTGTATACAATTAGTTATTTTCTCCTGCAAAAACTGTGAATTAAATGCACAATATAAAATAAATAATTTCGAGCGTTTAGCAAAATTATAATATATAAAATTAATAATTTAAGATTAAAAAAACAACAAAAATACATAAAGATAATATAATTAGTGCACACTAATTGATGTATTTCCAATGACATCGCAATCGTATAATTATTGAAGAAAGCGATTTTGCGAAAGAAAACAGCTATGTTAAAATTGTAATATATCCTTACACTACTATCACTCCTTTATATAGTGTTCAAGTCTCAGTTCTTAATTCCGAGTACGCTCAATTTATTATAACGATTTGTCCTTATCTTATTATACAATATATACACTTTCTATTATTGTTCCATCAATGTCTTTTCTAATGGATAAAGATTATTCCATGCAAAAACTAGTAATTAGTATGCTCAACAATATAAAATCCTTGTAGGAACCAATTATTTAGCGTAATGATTAATAATGGGCGTGGGTAATAAGATTTCATAATGAGTCATTCTAGTTTTTGTCATTCCCTTCAAAGTTCAGAACCAAACATGTTGCTTAGTTTGGTTCCCCTCCATTCTATACAAGCGGTTAAAAACGCTGCTTTTAACGTCATTGAATCGGGCGCGCTTTTGAATAGGCCTAAAACATATTAATAATACATAGATATAAATAATAATAATATAAGCATATAGAAGTTGAAAAATTGAATAAAAAATTCATTTTATAAATATATATATATACTAATTTATAGCCTTAAAATATAATAAGTTATAAAATTAATGTATTAGGTATCGACTAGTCATACTGGTGCGTATAATATATATTCGTGCGTGTACGGTGCTATTAGGCCTGAGTGAGTACTTGGGCTATTAAACCCTATGATCATAAAATATTAAATCGATCTTGTTTTATTTAGCTTCTTTATTATCTAATTAAATAATGGTATATTAATATATACTATATTATATGTATATATATATATAAATATATAGTATATATATATATATATATATATAATATATATATATATATAAGTTAACTAATTGGGATAAATAGTACGATATATTGATGTATATGAAAACATCATAGATGAGCTAGGGTCACGGTACTCTATACTCATCCTAATTAAGCGCGAGTTCATAAATATAACTTGAGGAAAAAACAACTATTGTTTCATTGGGGACGTTCAGCCGATAATATAAACTATTTTATTGTATATATATAACGCGTGATTCAAATATAAATGAGCGGCGGAAACCCTGTACTCTATATCTATATATTATCCGTAACACTTCATATACTTATCTTTTTCGGTTATATTATAGTATTTATATTAAAAGTATATATTACACTAGAATCTATTTCTAATCTAGTTATTCAAATATCTATAAAGAAAGTGACACAAATAAGTTAATAAAAAAATGATTATTAATTCTATTAGTTTTAAAACTTTATATGTGTTTAAAAGAGTTTTATGAAATGAAAATGATTCGCATTCACTCATCGTCATTTAGGATTAAGTAATGAAAACAAGTATTATTACCGTCAATATCATATCTTGATATAGTATTAATATAACAAACATTCACTAAGTAGTTGCATACAATATTTGCTGAGAGGATGTATCGGGAATAAATGTATCACATCCACCTAAAGATTCAAATTACATATATATATAATAATATATATATATATATATATAATATTTTATTATATTTATTTTCTATACATTAGTAAATAATAAATAACTTATATACAGGGTTATTAAATTAGTTAAATATATGGCGTATGTTTGAAGATATAGGTTATTCTATTAATTAATATATATAAATATATATAATATAATATATATTATATATATATAATATTATTATATATAAATATTAAATATATTAATAATAATATATATATATATATATATATGATATATATATATTATATTATATAATATGATAATATATATATATAAATATATTATATTATATATTAATATATTATATATATATAAAATAAAAGATTAATTAATTATATGATTAACTAATATTATAATATATATAATATAATATTAATAATATACATTATATATAAAATATATATATATAACATATATATATAATATTATATATATGTTAATATTAATTTATATAAATTTACTTAACGTAAAAATATATATATTAAAATATATATATATATATATAATTATTAATATAATATATATATATATATATATAATATATATATATTAGTTAAATATATAAATAATATATATAATATAAATATATAATATATATATATATATATAGTATAATATATAAATATATTAATAATATATATATATATATATTATAATATTATATAAAATATTATAAATATATATATATATAAATAATATAATAAATAATATTATATATTATATAGTATATATATTAATATATATATATATATAATTATATATATATAATATATATAATTAATATATATATATTATTAATTAATTAATATATATATTATATATATAAAATATATATTATATATATATATAATTATAGTTAATAATATATATATATAATATATTATATATTATATATATATTAATATATTAATATTAATATTAAGCCTATATATATATATTATTATATATATATGTAATATATATATATATATATAATTATAATAATTCTTTAATTGTATCTATTTATATTGAAGATATACATGTTTCATTATATATCTATTATATATTAAGTGTATTAATATATATAATATATTATATAATTATTAATAATAATAATAATATTTATAATATATTATAATAATATATATTATATATATATTATTATATATTTATATTAATATTAATATATGTAATTATAATGCATAATATATATATATACTATAATATATATATATAATATATATATTATAATATTTATATATATAAAATATATAATATATATATTAATATATATATATATGAAAAAATATATAATTATATATTAATTATATTAAATGTACATATAAAGGAAATAAACTAAAAACTGCTGACGTTTCATGTTCCAATAAAAAGACACCTTTTCAAAGCGAGAGTTATTAATAATAGGCAGAGAATAGAAAATAATATTATATTCAAACTACTATATATTATTGTGGAACGCCAATATTTATTAATTAATAATTGTTATTATAAATAATCAAAGTTGCTACGCTCAAAATGAGGAAAAGAATAAACAGAAGAAAACTAATTAGTCGTTTCACAAAAGATACTTATATGCAAATAAAAACCTTAAAACTATATGTCAGACATTAAATATAAAGTGACGAAATAAGTGCAAAGGCACGAACTTTTCTGCATTTAACTATTTTAATTGAATTATTTGTACATGTAATTTGTAATCAAAGCCATTAAAGCAACGTATAATTTAGCTTACAATAAGTTTTTGATACAGATTAATGATTATATATATTTTCTACCTATTTGTAATTTTCAATTGTCAAATATTGATTATTTAATATATTCCTAATTTATCTATTTTTTGTCTTATTGATTCGATATATTCTAAACCTTTTATACGAGCAGCCGTATACTTGTATACATTATTATTTAAATAATATCTGATTAATTATTTATTATTATTATTATTATACTTAAAATAGTATTCTTATGTATGCTTAAAATCTGTCTTTATTTCAATTGATTATTGATTGTTCTAGATTGTATTACATTGTCAATAATATTCGGCCGAAATATTTCTAACCAAAAGCCTCAATATTATAGTTAGCGTTCTTTATTAATAAAGTTCACTACATTATAAAAATCGAAAATATTTGACGGTAGTACATTAAATATAACTAGGTACTTAAACCTTTCACTAGAGGTATAGGGAAACCGATTTAATTTTGAGAGTAAGTAATATTTTCCCTATGCCATGAAGGACGTAAATATTCTTTCTTGATTTATAGTGAGTCTTTGATTAGACTCACCATACTTTTCTAGATGGTAGTGAATAAGGAAAAATTAGGACCTTTAAAATGTATTCTAAATAGAGCACGAATATATAATGGTTATTATAATATGTTCGATCATGATATAGTATAGTATATATTAATGACACTAAATAGTAAATGAAAATAGTTGTGCCTTATAATATTTTGTAAAAGAGAAGGTGAGAGAAAAGTGCACAAGACCCAAAGACGCCCATTGAACCTATAAATACTCTCCTCACCAACCTACATCACATTGGAAGACAAAATAATAAATATAAAAGATATCACCTAACTTATAATACATTTTATTTATCTAAAAAGTAATTTTAATAATAAAATTAAAAATGTCCACTCTTTGAATTATCATGTATTAATAAATATAATTGAATATTATATATTTCATTAGCTATATTATACCTCTGTCACTCATTGAATTATTGATATACAATTTAATGATAATTACTTATATACCAATATTAACTATTTGATTAAATTTCAGTTGGAAAGAAATGGATGAAACCTTTTAGATAAAAAATTAAATTATTAAATAATTATATATCTATTCACCTTAACAATTACTGGAGGAAAGAGCTTACGAATTCATATGTAAGGCTGCACAGAGCAGATGAGAAAACTCTGAAAACCCTGAAGATCAACGTAGTCAGTAAATTAAACTTAAATTGAAAAAGGATGAAACTATAATAATTGCCATAACCCATGTAGGGTAATCCAAACATGTAAAGCGACCTTCTACTTAGATAAAAATAGATAAAAGAATAACGTTGAAGATTAATTTATCAAAATTAGCGTCAAAAGGAGCGATAAAAAATCCTAAGCAAAAACTTTCAAAACAGTGAGTAAAAATCCCAATTTTCATTATCAATCATATAAACTCTAGAATATCCTCATAACTGATAAGTTATTATTTAATAACCGTAAATTACCATCTAAACACCAAATGATTAATATATATCATTTCTGCTAAAAAATAGCCAGATGTTAAATTTTCGTTCTGAATTCTTTTACCTGTAGAGGAAGAGTTTCTGACCACCATTTTGTCAGTTATCAACATTAATGTGTTACCAAAACATCATAATAACATATTATTTAATAAGTTACTTTATATTAAAAAACTATATATACTACTAAACATAATTAACGGATGTATGATAAAATAGTAATGCCAGAATAAAGTTAATCTATAAGTGAACGTGCAATGAAATATAATATATAATTCACAAGATAAATTACATTGATATTAATGTTTATATTAATATCTTATAATTATATTAATTAATTATATTATTTAATTCTTGTCTAATTTAATTATTTAATTAATTATTATTATATTTATTATTATATATAATTATTATTATTTAATTATTTATAATTTAATTATTTAGAACATGAAACACATTAATCATTATATACATATTAATTATATTTAATTATTTATTATATATATTATTATTAATATATTGATAATTATTATTTAATATATTATTAATATTAATATTAAATAATACAATTATATAGTATCTATATTATTTTAATATTTATATATTTAATAATTAATATTATTATTATTAATATTATTATTATTATTATTATTATTATTATTATTATTGTTATGTAATATTTGAATATTAAGACTAATATTATTATTATTTATATTAATATAGTTAATAATATATTAGTTACAACAAAAAAAAATAAAAAATAAAAATAAATAATATAATATAATATAATTAAATAATAATAATAAAATAATAATAATAATAATAAAAATAATAATAATATAAATATATAAAAAAAATAATTTCTAATACATAATAATAATAATAATAATAACAATATTGAATATTTTAAAATTGTTAAGGCTATAGAAGATATACTTACCCCTAAATAGTATCAGATTAACTTATGAGAATGTATTTCCCCCTGTGAGTGTTGACGTAAAAGAGCCCCTATAAGTAAGAAACCCCCATAATAAAACAAACCACCAAAGTGACTTTAAATCGACTGTGAAGATAAAGTGGATAATAGAAGATATTGTTCACACACAACAGTAATCACGATCCCCAGTGAGAGATGAAACAGTAATTTGCCTTCCCATTATGCCCAAAGTTTTGAAGAAGTAGTACATAAGAAGAATGAGACCAAGAAACTATCTGAGTATATAGTAGTATCCATCAAGTAGATTAGGGTAAATGACGTCTGAGGGTATGTATGATCAAAGGCGAGTAATTTTACGTTTCCACCTCCTTTCTAAAAACGTCGAAGCAACATTTTCCACCCCCATTTGTTCAGAGAAAACCCTAAAATTCCAAATCCGTTTAATACGCTCCCGCCATGAGGAAGATGAGAAAGTATTACCCGTGTCCGTATGAGATAATCAAAGCGTCTCTGTATACATTGTGTCTGAAATCGTTATAAGACGAAAGCATCACGATGGAACCGAAACCAACAGACAAACTGAAAAAACATTGTCCCACTGCTGCTTTCCAAACCTACATTATAATAATAATAATAAAAAAATAATAATAATAAATAAAAAAATAATAAGAATAATAAATAATAATAATTTTCAGTATAATTAAGTGCAAATAATAATAAATTAATTAATAATATAATTAATAATAATAATATATAATAATAATAAATAATAATAATATTAAATAAATAAATAATAATTAATATATAATAATTTATATTAATAATAATAATATAAAAATTAATAAATAATAAAAAAAAATAATAAATATCAAAATAATTAATAATAAATAATAATAATAATAATTAATTCACTATGTGACAAAAAAAAAAAATTGTTTTTATTAGGCATTTGCCTATTAAAAGCATTATTTCAAGACCCTTATTGCGTTTGTGTATATGAAGAAAGTCAATAAGAAATATAAATATAATCACCCCTTCAGACTTTGCTTTTTAGTTATTAAACCTATGATATTAGAACATCGTCATGTTTTCAATTGATCTATTTTGCATTTCAGAGAGAAAAATTTAAATATTTTTAATAAATTAAATACTACGATACAATAATCCTTGATTAAATTCTTCATACCAAATTTATTCCGCACAAATATGTGGGAGGTAGCGCGATTCCAAACTGGTACACAAACGCCTGCTGCATATTAGCTTCGTGCCTGGTGTTGGTCATGTTCCAAAAACCGACGGAATGTTCCCAACCCTTGAAACAAGTCCGTCGAGCGGTTAATCATTATATTCTTGTTGGAAAATACCTGATTATAAATCCCATACTAATCAGACCTTCTCCTCATGCTCACATTTGCTCATAGCTTGGAAGCATCTGCTCCTGGACGGAATCTCCCTGTCTATCCATTGTCCTCCATGAGGGATACCATAATTAAACAACAGCCCCCATTTCCTTCTCGTAAGACCAGCAGAAGAAAAGCAGCAAAGAATTCTAAGAATAAAGATCGCGATTCGAAACCGTGCGTTTCAGATCCTGAATAATAGTGTAGCTGAGGAGAGAAAAAACCCATATTTTCCCAACCAAGAAAACAAATCGTCAAGCGTTAAAATCATTCAGAGAAAATCTGAAAATACAGCCCTCACCAACAACAGTGCCAATGTGCCAAAGCTTTTGATGTCTGATGAGATCGTCTTGCAAGCGAGAAAGTGCGGAATTGACATGGAAAGTGTGAAAGTCGCAAGGTCAGAGAGAATAACAGATTAGCCCACAGAGCTCCCACTGCCATTGTAAAGGATGTTTTCGTTTAAGAGGTTTAGTTTTAACCTGGGTAGTTATAACATATTCTAATTTTGTTTATCTACATATTCTATGTTTTCACTTGATATTACACGTGATCTGTCATATAAGGAGATACGACATAGATCAAAGAATCAGAAAATAAGTAATCTAACTAGCTCTAGAATTCACCCCCCTTGTTTTATTGGAGTATACGCTTTAAAGCTACCCAGTAGATCATGTGGCTTTCTCTAGATTGTGTACAAGCCGATCAAAAAACTTTTATGAGTTGATAGATATCATTTGTGTACCTGAGGAAAAGCTAGACAACTCTCCAATATCTTTTAAACATCGTCTATCTTTAATTAATTCGGAATTGTTTGATAATCCTTCAAGTCTTATATATACATATTGAAGACAATTGAGGCTTACTTACTTTCAATTCTCTTTTTAAATAGTAACTTCAAAAAGAAGTTAGAACGAGTGAACGAGAGATGTAACCATATATTGATCAATATAGGGTCATATAAATCATAAGACCCAATTGATAAGCAGTAAAAATCTTGACTAGCAGCGACCATTTATGAATTTGAACTCCCATTCTACCAGATATATCAATGATAACGTACCGTAAAAAAACTATTTTATGGGCTATAACCTAATTTATATGCTTTGAGGGATGATCGATGTAGAACTCCCGCAAAACTTTCCAACCTTCATAAGTCTAAATCCAGAAAAACTTCTCAACTTTAAGTGTGTGAGATACTATTGTATAAGAATTTTTGCCGTCTATCTGTTGGTATATATACTCAGAGGAGGAATAAAAAATTAAGTGCGTATCGTCTGAGTTTATGATGTTACTTTACTGTTATATTTTTCTTTTTACTTTGTGTACCCTATCATAATTATTTATTCATCACCCAAAATGTCATATTATATAACTCACAGGAGAATATTTGGAAACATAAATTTGTGAAAAACAATATATCTATTCTCGTCACAACAAAATCAAGTTTCATAGGAAAATATTATGACCATTTTTCATACATCTTTCTTAAGGTATAAAAAAAAAAGGAAAAATAATATGATTAAAATAAATTAATAATAATATATAATAATAATAATAATAATATAATAATAATAATTAATAATTAAAAATATAATAATATAAATAATAATAAATATAAAATAATATAAATAATTAATATAATATAATAATTAAAATAATTAATATAATAATTAAATAATATAATAAAATAAATTAAAAATAATATATAATAATAATAATAATTAAAATTAAAATATAATAAAATAAATAATAATAATAAATAAATTATAATTATAATAAATAATATTATATAATTATATATATTAATTAGAATTGCAAAAATGAATAATAATAATAGATAATAATCATAATAATATAAAATAATAATAATAATAATAGTAGTAATAGAACCAGTTCCGCGACCACATTTGGAATACGCTCTCTGAGTGTTCTTATCAGCGTAGCTGATAAGAACCCATGTTTTTAAGATAAGTTAATTGAAATGTAATGTTTTTTAAGATAAGTTAATTGATTTATGATGTTAATTTTATTATTATTTAGTAATTATTTATTATTATTATTTATTATTATTATTATTATTATTATTACGAAGATTCGATTCTCGAATCGAATCGAGTCGAAAAACGATCCCTGTAAGGGATCGTTTTTTTTTTACGCACTCCGACTCCGGCTCCAACTCCGGCTCCGGCTCCGGCTCCGGCTCCGACTCAGGCTCCGGGTCCGACTCCGACTCTGACTCAGCTTCTGAAGTTTATATTATTATTATTAATTATTATATTACTTATATTATTATTATTTATTATTATTTATATTATATTATTATTATTATTATTATTAGTAGTAGAAGTAGTAGTAGTAGTAGTAGTATGAGTATATTAGTAGTAAGTAGTAGTATAGTAGTAAAGTAGTAGTAGTAGTAGTAGTAATAGTATGGTAGTAGTATAGAGCTTATCGTATCGGGTTAAAAATTTGGAGGGGGTTAGATGCGGCATATCCTTGTTGCATTTCCTGTAGATAAAAGATGTTTCAGGATGCGTAGTTTCTATTTTCTTCTAGAAAAACAAAGTGTTCGTAATAGGCTGAAATTTGGTGAGAGGATTCAGATTTGAGTTTCTAGAAATGGTTGATACGTGAATCTAAGGAGTGGCTCCGCACCGGTGCTGGAGCCACTGCGGGACCGTATAAAATAACACATTCGTATAACAACAGATGTTGTGTCCTCTATAAGACATAACAGCACAATGCGGGTATTGACCGTCGTAGTGTTCGTATGATGGTATAAGACCGAGTACTATAGGGTGTCCTAGTGGATCCCACAGAAGGGATACTCCGCCCAAAACATAAAATATTGATGTAGAAAAGCTGAAACTGAATACAGCCTTTCTTAGGTTATATCTAGGTGTGATACGGGTAAAAATGTGACCGCATTTGACCAAATTTGGGACGCCAACTCCTCCAAATCTGAATATTGGCGGTAGAATGATAAAACTTGTATACACCTTTCTGAGCTATGTATCTAGATGACCCGGAGTAAATATGGACTGTGGATCCCCAGATGGGTACTCACCCCAATAATCTGAAATATTGACATAGAACAATAAAACTTGATATACAGCCTTTTAGGTTGTATCTTTAAGATGTATCGGGTAAAAGGACCGATTTGACCAAATTTGGAGACCAGCCCCCAAATCTGAAATATTGGCGTAGAATTGATGAAACTTGGTATAACAACCTTCTGAGGATGTATCTTAGATGACCCCGAGTGTAAAATGACTGGTGCCCCAGACGTGGTACTCACCCCAAAATCTGAAATATTGTCATAGAAACGATGAAACTTGATTATACAGCCTTTTTAGGTTGCATCTTAGGGGTATACGGGGTAAAATGACCGATGGGATCAAATTTGAGGGAGCCGGCCCCCAAATCTGAAAATATTGACCTAAACTGATTGAAACTCTAGTAATACCTTTCATATTAAAGACCCATATCGTAGTATGGAGTAAAAGCGTACACAGCCTAAAGGGGGTCTCCAGGACCCCAAACCTGAAATATTGTACTAAGAACGATGAAAACTCAGTATATACCTTTCATATAAGGTACCCATATCATATTGGATTAAATAGCCGTACACATCCCAAAAAAGGGTGTCACCAGCCCCCAAAAACTGAAATATTGACGTTAGAAAAACGAAACTTGGGAGCGGCTTACCCTGCCGAAGGAGTAAGCGCTGCAAAGGCCCTCGGGCGGAAGGCCCAAAGCCCGCTTACACCCCTTCGGGCTGATCCCCCTCGCAGGTGATTCACACCTTTTTCAAAGAGGGCGCATCCCCCTGGTTTCTCTTGAATTAATGATTGGTTGCTTTAGATAGCTCTGGTTAAATGAAAGATGTTTATTACTAAGTAGTTACGTTATGTTAAAAATATTACTATGACTAGGTGTGAAAAATAACACTGACTGTTTTGAAACCGTAAGACGTCATTTAAGATTTTACTGTGTAATCTGACGATGATGTGTTAGAAACGTGATTTAGGTTTAAAGTTTTTGTGATAATGTTAGTTTGCCTTAGGGGAATTTTGCTCAATGTCTACGATTATTCATAGGTTAAATGATGTGTTATACGCGAAACGAGGACACTTTGATGAAAGATAGTGTCAATTCATAGTTTCCAAGATGTTGGTATCTTTCATAGAATTGGTCACTTTAAGGGATTTTTGTTAGATAATACGCTTTACCTGTTTGCTGATATGCGCGAACAAGTGGGGAACATAACGAGATTATGATAATTGACCTTAGCTACTTTACCTTTGATAAGTATGGGAATTTTTCAGGATGTTGAGCTGATTATTCATACCGAGGTATGTTAGTTTGCATATGTACCATATATTCAGTTACGTTATGAATATGGTATGCTTTATTCGAGCTGAAACTTGTGTTGGTTAAGCATATATTCGCTGGTCTAGTATATAAAGACCTTATTTTATGTTATGTTTTATCCAAAAATGATACTCGAAATATGACTTGAATCAATAGTTCAAAGATCACAGCGGAAGGCAATGGTAGGAGACTGCTGGAGTAAGCGTGGTTTGATTACTAATTTACTGATTTACTGCTTTAAAATCAAGTAAACTATTTTACGGTTTACTGTGATATTTTATTTCAAAAACTATTTTTATATTATGTCAGGATTAAATTTTGTTATTTTGTTATGTTTGGTTAAAAACTTTGTATGTTTCCAATTATTCGCTGGGGATTATGATATTAGACGAGGTTATAATAGAATTTTTGTTAAATATTACGAAGTTGATGTAAAACATTTGTTACGTTGCATTATATTCTTGTCAGTATGATGATTAGACAGGTTTATGCTAAAACTTTTGTTAAAATATTTACGATGTTAATGTAAATTAACATTTGATATGTTAGAGATATGCTGTAAAAAGTATGAATAGAGACGTTAGAAAAAGTGTGAGTAGGTAACTTTACTGTTGTTAAGTGCGCCGAAGTTTGTTAATGTTAGTTGGATTCGCACGTAAGAGGGGTGTTAGGTTTGCCTTTGTAGATCATATTCTTAGTTCAGGTATTTATTCGTAGCATTAATGTGGGAAAACTAATAATGTTAACGTTCATACTTTCGCCTCTGCTTGTTGATAATTAAACACAAGGTTATGATAAATCTTTGTTAAATATACTGTGTCAATGGTAAAACTAACGTAATATTTAGAGTATGTTTGGTTAAAATATGAAAGGTTACTGTTTTGTATGCAATGTCATTACTTTACACGTTGTTAAGTGTGAAACTTTGTTAATGTTAAACAGTTTATTCGTGCTTAAGCCCAGTTCACGTTGTTAGATTCGTCCGTTGTTTCAATACTTAGTTCTGGTAGTGCTATGGTAGCTTTATTAACTGTGAAACATGTTACGTTAGCCATTATACTTCGTTGGTAGTAATCTAATAGAACCTTATCTTCTGTACTATGTATGGTTATTGTATGTTGTTGTTCGAACTCGAAGATAGTATTACCCCTTTGAACTGATATGGTATCATTCGTACGTAGTTCAATTCTGTTTATCTTATAAACATACACATTGATTTTTGAGTGAAATGGCGAGCCCAAGAATTCTACTATTACATGTTGTTAGCAGTATTTGGAAACATGTTTAAACATATCAGAACTAAACATATATGATTCCCTAAAAATAAAAATCCCGTGAGTGATATGTTGTTCTTCTTAGTATTCACGTACGGATGTGTGCTGATTAAATACTAGATGAGCATTCATTCCTCCGCATCTCCTACCTTTTATTGATTGATATCTTCACGAGTGATTTATAACGGTTTATAATATCCCAAAACGGAATTAGAATCTTTACTATTTGAATATTATATAATATTCAGTTATAAACCGTAAATAGGCACGTACGTTGCATACATTATCTAGATATATACCTGCACAGAAGGGGATACATAAATATATAATTGAAAGTATTGCATTCCAATCTATTATTGCAAAATTGGAATGTAATTAAAGACCATTAAAAATCAATTTTTACTAATGTTTAAGTAGAGTTGGTATTATATTCTAGCAAGGATAGTATATAAGATATGTGTAGAGAAGAGTCAAAAAGACGAAAAAAGCATTCCTTAATCCTAAAACCACGTTTTATCATTTTATTCCGTCATTTATATCTCCAGTTAAACAAAGGTATTATGAGGGTTAGGTTAATACCATGCATTGTGGGATTAGATATGACTACTAATTTTTATGATATAAATGTCACATGTATACAATTATAAGCATTAAACTTAGTATAATATGTTAAGAGTAAATATGTATGGAAAAAGCCTAAGTTTATAAAATAGTGAATACGTATAAATTGTATGATAATAAGTTAGTACTTTACCGCTGTTGAAAGTCTATGTTAAAACTTGTTAATGAGTTACAGTATTATAATTATTGTCAGTGTGAAAGGATGTTTAAGTGATTATGTTTCAGTTTGTACATTTTAATTTTCCTAGGAGTTCATAATATGATGTTCTATGTTAGTACTTATTATTAAATGTGAATAAAACTAATTAGTATTATGTTCAGGTCATATATTGTTAAATCAAGTATATGAAATCGTACAAGTGTTATATGAGTACATTTGTACCTAAATATTAATATATATGTATTAGTAAAGCACGAATGGTAGTAGAGAAAAATAATTATATGATTAGAATTCATATAACTGCGCTTATGTTAGAGATATGCTTGAAAAAATAAGCGTAAATATGAAATTTGATCTGCGTTACAACGTTATAATGAAGTGTACCCCACATGTTAGGTTAACAATTGTTAACTGGCTCCATTTTGTCGTATAGGAGGAATGTATAACTTTGGTTTGTGTAATGGTTAACAGTATATCACTTATCTCTATGTACGGCAAGTAACTCCGACGAGTAGGTTTTAAGCCTGTCCTACCCGTATATTCGTCAGTAGTAGTCCCATGGTGTTACATCATGTTGAAGCTTTATTGATGTTGAAAAGCGGTCCTCTTTCACGTGCATGCTCTATAGACATACTGATATTCCGGTTGAATCGATATACTGAATACATCCCACCTCCGGGGATACCGCTCTGCGTCGGACTCCCCCATAGCTACATTTATGTGAGACTTTATTAATCCATGTAGTGTGAAAAACATCGTTATGTTAGATGAATATGTTTGAGCAACGCAGTGTAGATAAGTTCCCACGCTTGTACTCATCCCCTGCCTGTTATGAGTAATACGTTCTACCGCCACTTCTACTCATGGTTACAAGGCGCTCAGAATCATTCTGGTCTTCTAACCTCACACCACATTATAAATATATAAGTGTTTAAAGAGAATAACTTCATTGGGCTCGTGTAGCTCAGACAGGTTTGCGTCGCTAATATGATGTACATTTATTTCTACTAGTGATATCAATATATTTAGCGATGTTACTTTTAATTAATGTTGATAAACATTGTCTATGTTAGAACATTAATATTTAGTATTTTAAGTATCAAGTAGAAATAATCGGACTAAGTTATGATACATTATTTAAGCTTATAATAAAATTAGTGTGTTAGTTATTAAAATGTATAAACATCTGATTATTGTATATGAAAGATATGCTTAGAAAAAAGATAAGATTTATATATAAGTTTTTACTTTTGCATACACATTATTATTATTACTTTACTATGTGAATAATGAATTTAGTTTTTCACAGCATTTATTATAATTTAACAGTTATTATTCGTGTGCAAGTTGCGATAGGTATTAGTCTATTGTACATTATTTTTACTTAGTTCAGAGTTACATCTAATGCGTTTAAGTCGCTTATATTGTAATAGTGAATGGAACCTATATATGTCATAGAGTATTAATTTCGTGATTGATCAGTATATAATTAACCAATGTTGTGTTATAATTATTAGTTAAATTTATAAATTATCTTAATATATGTAGTAAAATTTTATAAGTTTTAACGAGCGATCGAAATTATGTTAAAAAGTATTGATATAACTCAAACAACCACAAAGTGATCCGAATTAACACTAATCCCTTATTTTCGAGTTGTGTGTTTTATTGTTTATTAGAATAGTCTTGCACATGCTTCACCCAAATGTGTATGGAACTATTGTGTCACCTACGTATTAAACATTTATTAAAAAACAGTCCCAATATCGTGTTTAAGAATGACAATTTGTTGAGTAAAATGGAAAAAAGCAAATATGTTGCGTACTTAAAATCCATATTAAAGTTAATGAGTCACAAATCTAGAGATAGTTTCATAGTTTTACACCTTTTGATCACAATCCTTTAAATAAAAGAAACTTATTAATTAATCCCGACAAAACGTTGGTACGTCAGCAGATATAATAATTTATTTATTCTTTTCGGTAAATATATACAAGAGGAACTTGAATATTTATGTTAGTTTATCCAAAATTGGAATCACCTTACGTGCAAAATATCCGACTTGAAAATCGATATTATCAGATCAAAATAGATTCAAAAAATAAAGCGTATTACTTCTCACGCACGTATATTTCGCAAGTGTCGAGAGTTTCTTGGTTTCTGATATATCTACGGTTTCACAAACTTTTATATTTATTCGATTATTTACCTGCATTTGAAGAGCTAAATAGAGAGAGTCTAAATTTACAAGTTTTAAAATCTATATTTTATATATTTTTTAAAAATTTGACCTTAATCTACACTAACACCTTTATCACCATAGATCACACTCAGTTTTTTTACAAAAGTATGTTAGTCCATATTTGGATCGTGAAAGAATATTAGGAAGGTATTTACATTTTTAATAGATTTATATCTCGACTTTTTTCACCACAGAAATATGTATAATATCATATACAAATTTTTATGTATCATAAAAAATGCGTGAGCACACAAAAAATAAGATAGCAAATTTATAGTATCACACGTCACTCTCAAGATGTTAAAAATAAGTCAAGTGTAGGAGAGAGCTTACACGTTTTAGTGGTTGATTTAGTGATTACATTGCTTGTAAGATATGATAAAAACTATGATTATCTCCTTATATAAAATTTAAGCGTAAAATATGCCTTAAATCAATAAGATCAATAGATACACAGAATAATGTCAGAGGAGGTATGTGGATCAGTAGGTCTTGAATAGTGATTTATGCTTTAGGTATGTAAATATAGACGCATACATATCTTTAACGATAAAAAATGACCTTAACTACAATAGTTATTCATAAAGTTCGTCACTATGTCCCAAAAATGATGGGTTCATCGTCGAGATGAGGTATGTACGACAGAATAATCGTATGTAAATATCGATATTTCATTGTTCAGTTGTAACGCAAATGTTTAGTGCTTAAGTTACGCTTTAGCCCTATGTAAAATCGTAAAATTTGAAGTTATAAACAAAAAGAATAAAAAATTTTAATTATAGTTATTTAATTTATTTAATTTTTATTTTTTTTCTTTTCTGCTAATCGAGATATTAACATATATAATAAGGAGTGTAATATATTATCCAAGTTTCGTGTTACTTAACGTCTAAATATATATTTCAAGTTTTTGAGGGGCATTATATATAAGGTGACCCCCCCTTGTGGGATGTGACGTGACTATTGAAATCCCTATATTACGATATTGTATAGGTAACCTATTATGTAAAAAGTAATATTACACGATATAGAAGTTTAATATCATCGTATCTAAGAGTCTAAATATTATTCAGATTATAGGGGCCGGTTACCCTCTAAATATTATTTTAGATTTCCACTCGTCTTTTAGTAATAGTTAATCCGCTATAGTAAAATTATATACAATATAAATAATACATGGGCTGATATATATAATAAGGCTATGTATATATATGGACAAAGTATACTTTCCTTACCTATCGAATCCGAGTACATTAAAATAACTATTTGTATACCTACTACATCGATTATTAATCGAATATATCTATTATTTGATAAGTGTGTTGAAAAAAGAAATCATACACCTATCGTAAAAGTGATAATAATGCGGTTTAATTATTTTAAATCCTACATGTTCGATAACATTAAACTCCTATCCCGTAGTTCTATTATAAAAATAGATACATCCTCTAAGAAGGTTGTGAATATAATATATATACCAATGAAGTATTATCATCATATCTACGCCAATATTTCAGTATTGTGGGGCTGGTGAACGAGCTATAATAATTTGGTTTTCAATATGTAATAATATATATGATATTTATAATTACAAATTATATACTATACCCTAGTAATTATAATAATCAATTATATATACATCTTAAAAAGTTAGGTATACATCTTAAAGAAATTTGGTCTTTGAACTTCAATTTTATCACACTTATATTTAAAAATTGTTAAGATATATACTAAAAATATCATAATATGACATAATCTCAGAAAATACAGACACTTTACAGTGAACAAACCCAATACATAGTATGTTTTGGAGATAGCGGGTAAAGCTGTATTACAAAGAATTAAAAAAAAAAATTAAATAAAAAGTAGAGATAAAAAAAAAAATTAAGGGGCGCGAGCCAAAACCGCCGACAGACGGATCTGGGGGAGCGTTTTCCATACCGCCCTAATCCGAGAGTCCGAAGGAACCTCCCGCTGAACACACCTATCCCAATACCAAAGAGCGGGTTCCGGAGAGACCCTCCCCGAGGGGGAAATAGTCCTGAGCCGCGTTCCCCGGAAGCCGAGAGACCCCGACCCCTGCCATCTTGGCGGTTTACCCTTGGGTTATATCACCTAGAGTGTTTAAACAAAAAATCAATTTAAAACTGCCCGAGCTCGATAAAAGCGTAAACTAGTCCTATGTATATTTGAATCAATGAGCTTCAGCCTTCAAAATCTTCAGGCTTGCTACCCAATTCTCCCAAGTACGAAAATTCTATATAAAAAACAAAAAAAACCGCAAAAAATATAAAAATAAAATAACACAAAAATCTGATCTAGTCGTAAAAACATCAACAGTGCCATATTTACGGTGTTACATTTGACAAGGAAAATAGTACTTCTTTCCAGCTGCAACTTTATTATTAATTCGACATTTCGAATTACATGCAAAATGCGTTACATTTCTTATTCGTCACAATAATTGGAAATTTTTCAAAATATTATACTTAAAAATGCACCGCCCCGATCCTTATAACCAAATTTATCCGACACCATGTCACTTACATAACGATTTCAGGCCAGAAATACTACCATATTTACGAGAGTTAAAAAATATAAATTAATAGTTTAAATTTGTTGTTTGTTCTGTAAAAAACAATGAAGCACTATTTCTATAATCCTCAAATTCTATAATTCTATTATTCTTTAATAATTTTTTTTACTTGTTTCACATTAAAATATTACAAAAAATTTGTATTTTATAATCTTTTATCGAATATAATAATTCGATTATTACGATGAAAATAAACAAGCGCTTACGAGGTAGGTAATGAAACAGTAACCCTTTGTAAGCCGGATTACCTAGTTAACTAGCACTACCTATATTAATAACAAGTGTATACTTATAATCCTATCTATTCGAACTCTAAAACGTACCTATCATGATATTAAATAATACCCATAATAAAGGACACCAACATTTAGTTTATATATATTAACAAGTTTAGTATAATTTAAATACAAGCGTACTCACTATATATTACCGCTATATATAAGTTAGTCTATACCATGAAACCTATATAAGGTTATGACCTAGAGTAGAAGCCTAAACAGTACTCTCCTCTTAGAAATTCAGGTCGAGTTAATATCAACCATCGATATTCATATTACGAGAACTCAACGAGCGAACCAAATGAGTATACGCTTTCATTTCCACAAAATTTTTGTTCAAGTCTATCAAAATGCACGAGACAAACTGGTTCCTTAGAGAAGTTTTTTTTTTATATTTTTTTTTACTAAAGGAATGGGGTACCCCACCCATTTTAACATAGGCAAAATTGAACCAAGATCTTAGGGACCTCTAACTCATCGCGGCGACACGGGGGGGACTTCGTATCCCCTCCCTCGTCCCTCCTCGCTCGATCCCCCTGTACAAAACAAAAGGTAAAATATTGAAACCAGACACAATATTTACAAAAAAAAACCCCACTATCACTAAAAATATTATTGAAAAGCCAAGAAAAGAAATATAAAGCACCTTGTGGATAAACACTTCTACCGATCACTTTATCTACATTAGCGACGTCTATATTACATTGACCTACTAAACACACTGGGAACCATCACTCCACTGACTCCATAACGAGCAGATTCACGCTAGATCGCATATAGATCGATATTTTAACTGTAAAACATTACCTTTAAAAAGAGATATAAGTACATAATAATTATAAAATTAATAATAATAATAATTATAAATTAAAATTATAAATTATTAAAAAATAATATTTAAAATAATTAATATAATTAATAATAAGTAAATTAAATAATTAATATTAATATAATAATAACTTTCAAGAAGCGTAAGTTACAGAGTCTACGATGAATATATCGGCGAACCCGGAGCCTAAATAAGTCGGAAAGTCAATCGATATAGAGCTCATAATAGATTAGGCCGAAGCCGGAATAGTTGGACCGAGTAAGCTCGGTAATAGTACTGTCAGATTAGTGATAAAAAAAATAAAAATAAATAAAACGATCTCAACTATACAGGTATAAGATACGTTTTTTATCGACTCTAATCCGATTCTAATAGTAATGCAAAACAATCAATATCGTAGAGGATTATAAAAATTTCCGATAATTTTTTAATGAATAAATCAATAACTATTTATAAATAAAATGTAATAAATAAGTATATAGAAACAAGCACCTACGCATAAACCATGTTGTAATAAAAAAAATTAGCATAATAATAATAATATAAATCTAATCATAAAATCAAATTAAATATTAGTCTTAAAATAACAGACATAATATAATCATAAATTAATAACTTATTAATTCTTAAAAATAAACATGAGTATCTTTATCTCAGCTACTAGCATTTATAAGAAACACTATCTAAGAGAACGTATATATCCATAATTTAGGTCGACGGAACCTGGTCTTAATTACTATAACTACTCTATATTAATATAAATAAATAATATAAATATATAAATTTAAAATAATATTAATTAAATTAATAATGAAATAATTAATAAATTATAAATAAAATTAAATATAATATATATCAAAAAATATATAATTAATAATAATAAATATATTACTATGATAATAAATTTTATATTATATTGTAGCCATGTAATTGCAATTGAAGTATTATTATTAGTATAGAGTCCATATCATACGTGAAGTGTATAAAAGTGAAAGGATGATGAAAATGACGAAATTATTATATTATTATTAATTAATTGTGAAGGACGATTTATACACATATGTGAATTATATTTATATCCGTATTTTATTATTATTATATATCCACTTATTTAATTACTTAATTACATTTGTGATTATATTAGAGTTATCACATGTTAACAAGGTGTGATTTATTATTATATATGGTTAAGTATTTGATTTCAAGTGAAGGACTTACAAATGATTAACTACTTGAATTATGATGTTAAGTTGTCAATCGATTGTCTTAATAAGAAATATGAAAAGCGTGAATAAATTACATTTTAAGTATTTGATAAAGAAGATTTCATTTTGTATCATTATCAGAAAATTTAGAAATTATGTGTGAACAGAGTAAACAAAAATATTAATCGTAAAGAACTTAACCTTTGTAGAAAAGAATTTTATTATTTAAAACCTCTCTGACGAATTAGTGTCTATAATGATGTATTTATAAAGATGTTAGATGTTGTTATTATTATTCAAAAATTTTAATCGTAAATAAGATGATAATCCTTGACTTTATGAGCATGCGACCAAAAGCATTGAAGAACAAAGAAACTAAGTATTAACGAGTACAAGAAAATTAGTCTAACGAGTATTTACTCTTACGTAGACAAAGTTCTACTAGAAGAGCACGCTATAGCCTTAATTGATGGCAAGACTTAAAATAACTTCTCTTAAGAATGAACCCGTGGAAATGTACTATAGAGAAAAGTAGCCTTGGAAAGTGGATTTATACAGCATATTAATGTAACATAACCATATCGTTCCAGCAAAAAGAAACAAATCGGATAATTTAAGGAAAGAGATACCAGATACAATAATTTAATGAGTCTGACAAAATTCTCACGAAGCATTCTAAATCACTCGCTTAGATGAGAGATATGAAGATCTGTGACGAGGAGAACCATATTTGACACAACATAAATTACCAATAAAAGATCTAGATCTAAGAATGCCACTAATACCCACACGGTTCATTTAGAGCGAAGAGATATCCTAATACCTATGACACATCAACGGTGCTCCATATATTAGAGCTATGTAATAAATGACATGTAACAACCGTCTCAAACCGTTTATTAAAATAAAAATTTTCATATTTAATATTAAAATAACCATTAAATTATATATTTAATCAACATTTATTTAACTTCAAAATTATTATATAATAATATAATAAAATTAAAATTAAAAATTAAAAGATTAATATTAAATATTAAGTATTCTGATCTGAGTGAAATAAAGACATTAACATACTCACTTACGACAACTAAACATATCCACACCCAATATCATTTATTTAAGACCATTGAATAAAGAAGAATGCATATATAATGTATGAATGAATGTTCAGATAAGAGACCTCCTATAGGGTGCATCTATTAGAATTCCCAATAATTAATATAGAGTCTGTGAAATTAAGACATATAATAGAAAAACCGAGTATACCAGCTTATGATAACAATAGAAATGAGCTCAATATTGATTTAAGAATACTAAAGAATCAAAAAGTAAAGATATACAAAGCACTATCCCTACTCTAGCTTTAAAGTATATATTAAGTATAGAATATAATAAATAAGATTAAGTAGTATTAAGTTATAAATATATGATAGTAGTATAGGCATTATTAGTCAACATGTATATTAAAGATTTTCTTGATGTTAGGTTAGGTTTAGACATTTGGTTTACTAAGAAAAAGAAATAAAATTTCATCTACGGAGAAACTTTGATTAACCACAGACGTGGATGAATGACGACCGTCATCGAAGGCAATACGCACCGCGTCGAAGTTGGCTGGGGCCAAATTAGCCCAAAGGGAGGTTCCAGGATTTGAAGGAGGCGAAGAAATAAAAACATGTCGTAGCCATCAAAGACACGTAAATAAAGTAACACAGCCCAAGGTTGAGTATAACTTACTGTACCCGATTCCTTTTGTAATATATATAAATATATAGATATATATATATTATATATAATATATATATATATATATATAATATAGATATATATATATATAAGTATATATTATATATATATATATATATAATTATATATAAATTATATATATTATTATATATAATAGTATATATATATTATATAGATATAAAATATATATATATATATAAATATATATATATATAATTAATATTATAATATATAAATAAAATAGGTAAATAATTAAAGCCCGGTAAATGTCTGATATGAAAGAGAACCCATGTTACGTTATTGCCATAGTTCCGTTCCACATACATTTACTAAATCATCTATAATGTAAGCTTCTCAATTATATATATTATTATTATGGAAAATTTAATTATTTTAACGAGCTATGATGTACTGAGTTGAAGGTAAAACATGAAAAGATTATATAGTAGTATAATATATAATTATATAATTACTTAAGCTAATATAATATATATATATAAATAATATAATATATATATAATTAATTATATATATATAGAATATATAATATATATTATAATATATATATATATATAATATATATTATATATATATAAATATATATAATATATAATAATATAATTATATAATATATACCTATAATATAAACCTATAATTATAATATTATTTAAATATATCTATTAATAAATAATAATATATATACTTAATTAGTATAGATAATATATATATATAATTATTATAAATAATAATAATAGATTATATAAATTTAGCTTATATATATAATTAGTAATAGTAATATTACTTGTATGTATGATAAAAATGTAAAACATAGAGAAGAGAAAATATGATAAAACTGCAAAAATTAATAAAGATATAAATAAAATATATAAGATAATATAGTGCAATAATCATTTAGATTTTAACATATTATTATAAGAGTAATAAAGATTAATGATATATAAGATTATGATACGTTAATAAATATATATAAGAACTTATATATATAATTGATTGATACAAAGTATATTATAATTATATAATATTATATAGAACACTATAGTATAGAATATATATAACCGGGTAAATAAGTAAATAATAATTATAATAATAATAGTATAGAAAATAGAAAGAAAATAGAGATATATAAGACCTTTTATTAAATATACATGTTTCAGAGAAAAACAAGTCAACAAATAGATTAAATATAACTAATATAAAAACATTATATTATATATCTAACTACATCAAGTATAAATGATAATATTATATATAAATATAAGCTAATATATAAAATAATAATAAATAAATAAAATATATAATTAAAAATATATAATAAATAAATAATAGAAATAATAATTACAATTAATAATAAAAATTATAATATATATAGAATAATAATAAATAATCAATAAATTGAATATTAAAGACATGCAATAATTAGTTAGTAATTTAAAAACAAAATGGAAAAATAATACAAAAAGAGAATAATAAATAAATTAAAATAAATAATAAATAATTGAAAATAATAATAATAAAAAATAAATAATTAATAATAATAAATTATATAATAATTAATATATAATAAGATAATAATATAGCATTATTTTAATAATAAACAACAATAATGAATAATAATAATAATAATAAAATAACAAGTGGTAAACAAAATTATATTAAATAAATAAAATAAAAATGAAAGCAAAACAAAAAAACAAAAAATAATAATTAATAATGAATAATAATAATAATAATAATAATAATTATAATAATAATAATAATAATAATAATTTACTCAGGATAAAAATAAACTAAGGATAAACAAAAAAATAAAGTAAGGACAAGATTAAAGAAGAAAAGGAAGACACGAAATATTAGGGAGCTGTTTGTGAATACGAATAATTTTTAAAATGAAAAAGGACGGAAACCCAACCCCAAAAAAATGTAAAGTGAAGAGAATTTGGAACTACCGAAAGAGTCGACAATGAGATCTCATCTCTCGGCACCAGATTTGTGGTTATAGAAATGAAAGTATAGGATCGGAAGCTAATAAATATTGCTACGGACATACCTTCGTTTGTGAAACGAGTGGTGAAATCATGAGAGATAGCGCCACAGATTTTCGAGGCCTGTGCATGTCCGATTCGGGCGATATATGATTTCGTACGGAGCTCGCCTATTTGTAACAGTTGAGAGTTCGTGGTCGTGTTTTTGTGACGAACCTGATAGTGTTTCGTGTTTGCGTACAGTGCAGTACAGTATGGGTCATTAGACAGAGGAACAGCGCGTGTTTATCGTCCGCACGTACAGGCGTGCCAGCAACAATTTACTGTACAATTTGGGGATCGGAAACTGCCTGCAAAGTCCTCCATTCATTATCTGATGAAGAAAGTTGAAACAGCTGGAACATTGTTTGATGTTCATGAAGGAGGCCGTCCAAAATTTCCAGAAAGAACGGTGCAGGATGTGAAAAACAGATTGATGGCCTCTCCGCGCTAGTCCTTGAGTAGACTGTCACAAGAAATGGGGGTTCCCATAAGCACATGCTAACTTGCTGCAAAGGAGACAAAGCTGAAACATTTTCTGTGATGTCACCATGCTTTTCACACAGCAGGGTATGTCCGTACAAAATGTTATTAAATTTTGACCATTACCTTCAGTTCTATAACCTCAAATCTGGGTCCGAGAGCGAGTGGGACACTCTGTAGAAGAGAAGATATTAAGATGGGAGGGAAAGAGGAATTTTTGAACATCTATTTTAGAAGTGGTTGTATGAACAGCAAAAAATTATCGTCAAAACTTTTGACCGAAACCAAGGAGAGTTAAGGAGTCTCACAGAAGACTGAATTGGAGTAATATAATTAGAATGATAAAAAATGATTTCCTGTGAATGTAATATTGTATAGACTGCTCAATAAGATTCTGGCAGATGAAAAGTAAATATAAATAAGCGAATGTTGAGATTCTGGAAATGAAATACTTTCGAAACATTTGTGAATAAAAGAAGAGAGATTGGATTATAAATGAATGAAAATTATAAGTTAGGAGCGAAGTTTGACGAAAAAACAAATTATAAGTATAGTATAAGGACGTATTTAGAATCAAAAGAATAGATTAACAACAAAAGATCTTCAGAGGTAAAAAGAAATTGAGAAAGGGGAAACCAAAATAAAAATACCTTTACGGAGTAAAAAAAAAAACCTTTTAGAGGTATAGATGGAGGGAATGCCTGAAACATCATAGAATCAAATGAACGAGAGTAGATTATGTGACACCTTTTTAGACATAATTAATTAGACCATTGGATTAAACTTATCTGGCATATATACTGCAAGTAAAACCATCTCCCAATAATGTTGGAAACGGAGGTGGAGACTAGTGCAATATATATATATATATATATATTATATATTGCTAAACTTTTATATATTATATATTATATATAGTATACTATATATATTATATAATATTAATATATAATATATAATATATAATAATATATTATAATACCCATCATATAGCCATCTATATTATACAATAGGTCTACATATATATATATACCGCTATAATATTATATAAAATATATATCATATATTATATATATATATATATATTAAATTAATATAATAGTATATATATATATTATATATATATTATATATATATATATATATATATATATATATATATATTGCTAACCTTTCATCGCTGGAACCATATTCCATATTTTAACAGATCCGTAAGAAGCGAATTGCCCCATGCAGAGTTCCATGTAATAAAGTGGTCTTCCAATGAAGAGCAACACCACTAAATAAGGAATCAAAAAAGCTCCTCCTCCAATTTTTCCATGGCTGATTGCTGGAAACCTCCAGATGTTTGCCTAGACCCAACTGACGATAGCACATGCAGACATGAATAAATTCCACAGGACTCGACCATTGTTCTCTTTCCTTAGGTAGTGAATTATAATTTTTAATGTATTGGAGAAGCGTTCGCGAAATTGGTAATGAATTATCAAATATTATTTACTTTACTGCTATAAACTATTCAAGCTATTCAAGATATTATTATTTTTTTTATTAGTAATTAATTTAAATCAAACATTCTATTACTTTTTTCTTTATATATATATATATAGTATATATATATTATGTATTATATATAATAGCTATATATACTAATCATATAAATATATATTATATATATATAAATGATAATATATATATATATATATATATATAATATATAAATATATATATATATATAAAGAGGATGGACCGAATATTTGCATTCGCGATTCCGAATATTCGCAAATTTTTCAATATTCGCATTGACATTCTCGTTTGCGAATATTAAAAAATAAATATATTCGCATTCCAAAAATTAAAAATAAGTTATTCGCATTCGTATTCCCATTCGCACTCGGACACATGCAATTGCGAATATATAACGGTGAGGTAGGACATGTTTGAAAATTTGGCGACTTTTTTTACAATTTGACTAAAATGAGTTGATCTTATACCGTCTCTGGGTCGTGGGAATAATTTAAGTCACACTCGAAGTCTAAAACAATAGCGATATACTTATTCGTATGAGCATATACGCTCCAGATCAACTGTGTTGAAGCAGTTGCGCAATGGCATCCTCATCCAGTGTGGTTTGAGGTTACTTAGATATTGTTTCCAATGACATCACAACGAGTACACTTTGCAATTGTAATTATTCTCGGAAAGGAAGACTGACATCTGGGTCAAGAAATCATCTAAACAGCAAACACGATGAAGATGTATAAAAGTAAAAGAGAAAAAGATCTCCAATACCAGCATTAATAATAAAGCTGATTTCTCTTGAAACTTGAATAGAAAATGAAA